>LOJH01042827.1:1072-13711 GCA_001685095.1 Ellobius talpinus
CTTCCTTCCTTCCTTCCTTCCTTCCTTCTTTCTTTCTTTCTTTCTTTTTTTCTTGTCTTTCTTTTTGTTAAAGCCATGATATCAGAAACAATCGCCTTTCCGAATTCCCTGGAAATATATAGTAACCATTAGGAAGGAGAGATTGTTGAAAAGACTTTTGAAACAATGATAGCAAGCAAAGAAGAGTGATTCTTCCTAGTTTGAGTTAGAAGCAGAGAGAAATAGCCCTGGAAAAAGCAGTGCATCTTGAATAGAAAAGACCAGAGTCCCCTTATATTGTTCCAACTTCTCCTTACTTGGAGGTGAAGCTGCTTCCGTACTTGCTGGAGAGAAGAGCTCGCAGCCCAGCCTCTATGAGCACATACCTGGAGGTTTGAAGAGACAGACAGGTCATCAGAAACAGTGCTCTAATCCTCAGGAAGTACATCCGAAAACACAAATGCAATAGCAACGCTGGGGTGAAAGCCACCAGGACATTTGTGTAGTAATGTGACCAGGATTAATTTCTGTAGACAGACATTTCCTGGCTCCACATAGCTTTAAAGTATCTAAGACAGTGGAAAAAGTTTGTGATCAGCTAGGAGAATGTTGAAATCATCCCTGATGCTCACTAATTAAAGCAAATTTTGTCCAGGTTATTTTTAGGTTTTCCTAAAACAGAATCCCAAACCACGGCATCAAATAAATGCTTGTTGGAATTTCCAACAAGCAAGGGTGAGAATTCTGTTGTGGGGATTCAGGCTCCTCTTCAGCTCAGGAATTATCACCTCCAAAGCCTCTGGGCACTGACATCACAGGAGAATTTTCCAAATAGAGAATTTGGAGCTCTTGTTTTATTTTCAAGGTCTTTAAAAGAAGAAATGATAACCTGTTATATATATGCCTGCTATTATGTGGCAGCTGTTGAAAGAACAGAAAGCCAAGTGGGTGACTCATGGTCCCTTGAACACATCGCTCACATTCCCCCCACCCCCACCTTTGTTTCTGCTGGACTCTACTTGAAGCCTGCTCACCCTCCCCCCACTGTTCTAGGGGAACGGGCCACAGGCCATCACCATCCAGGCTCATTCTTCTCCCAGGTCTGCGGCACTCCTCAGACTGCCTGGACCCCTATCATTTGCCCAACACTTACAACTTGGCTTTCCCTGTCCACTCTGGATAATTATCTTTCATAGCCTATAGCTGAGTTCCGTCACTATCAGCATGGCTTTCTCTTTCTTCCTTTCTTTCTTTAAAAACTAAAAGAAAGAAAGAAAAAGGCCTGACAGTGTGCCTCATAGCAAATGGGTACCCTCACCCCCAAAAATGTGCTCACTAGTTTGTGACTCGTGTCTCTTGGTGCTTGGAGACAGGACTGAGTTCCTTAGGTTCTTCCCTCAGGTTTATACAGACTGGGTGTCTCTCAGAGTCAAGGTCATGCAAGAGGGCAGCAGCACTCTATTTGAATGGCTGCTCTGCTCCCTCTTATCTGGGGCTATTATCCCAGCCAATGGCAAAGACATAATTTAGAATTATGAGAACTCAGGAAGGCAGACTGTCCTGACTTAATGGAATGCCAAACCCAGCTTTGAGAAGGTCAAGAAGATAAGAGGAAGAAGATAAGCTTCAGCTTGGGGACCCCCCTCGCATGGGGAGAAGAAATACCTGAGAGATTCAGTGTGGGGTCAAACGGCCTGTTGTTGCCTTAGGGGTTCACCGGCTTCAAAAAGGGAGTAGAACAACAGATTCTGGTTCCAGTTATAAAAGGAAGCTCTTCCCTTAGGGGATCTGAGAGAGCAGGAGAAAGGAGAGCAGGGACAGAGACAGTCGAAATGTTATCTAAAAGAGTCAGTGAGACGCCTGTGGGAAGATCTGAGCAGACCTGAAAGTTCTCTGGGGGGGGATTTGCCAGAGCAAAGGATTCTATTGCATGGGAGAAAATGTTAGGGGAATTTTTGCCTGACTCCACAGAAAACTTTGCTGAGTTAAGGGGTTAGTAATGGATCGGAATTCTGATGATCTAAGGAGTGCGGGGCAGCAGCATAGCAATTAGAAGTAAGGGCTTGGAGGAGAAGGAGCAGGGTTCAGATCCCAACTCCGTGTTTCTGAGACTCCTCAGTTTCCTCAGCTGCAGACAAAGAATGTCTCCCACAGGGAACTGCACAGAGAGGGTTAAGTGAGATACTGTAAGCGGTTAGTACAGCCCTTGGTTCTTAATAAATAGTAGCTTCATCCATATAGACAGATGGAATATTTCTTGATCTCTCTTTAGACAACTTTGGCTTCATAATGCCCTGGGGATGCCAAGGAGGGACCCAAGCAGGCAGAGATTCTCCGCAGAAGGAATAGCCAATGCATTTCTAGGAACAATACCATCTGATGTTAAATTTGGAATCATTTCCTGCTCTAGGCAATAATAGCTCTGTCTGTTCTCATTAGCCACAACATCTTTGGAAAAGTCTGTTCTGTACAACTGCTTTGTGTTAGCGGTGCTTTTAGACAGAGAGGAGACAGGCGAGGTCTGTGCTTTGCCTGTATCTCAAGCGGGAGGAAAGAGATGGAGCAGGAAGCAGCATTTGAAAGCTGGGGGGTGATGGATGCACCACAGGCAGCAATAGAGACGGGCAGAGGCAAGAGGCCTCTGAAGAGAAATGGAGCCCATTACGTTCATAGCCATCACAGGTAGAAAAAAAAAGTTCCGGATGCTGTTAGTTACTGAACTAACCAACTCGGGGCTGGAAATGGACAAGAAAGGCTGTCTTGGGCTCTCTGCTCGGTCGCAGTTTATCACTTCTGATTATGTTCAGTGACTCACCTGGAGTTTCTGTTGCACATTCTAATTAGTCTGGACCCAACGCTGTCTGCTGTGGCTCTAGGCTGCTCTTCCTCTCTGGGACCGGAGGGTTCTCAGGCCCCCAGCCTCAGATACAGGTGAAATGACGTTAACAACAGCACAAACATTATTTGGCTCCAGATGAGACAGTTCCTACGGCATTCCAAATCTTCTTGTGCTTGGGCTGCAATAACTCTCCATGACGGGCTCCCCAAATACTCACCAGAGAACTAATTCACTAAGTTGAGGCCTAGCCACTGTGGCCGCAGCCTCACTCTTGGCTTCCTTTTAGGGAACCATAGTGTGTTTACCTTTCCTCACCTCTTATGTAAGCCCCACAAGTGCAGAAACCTGTGTGGATTTTCTAGGATTTCTTCAGAACATCTCCCATGTGTTCACTTGTGAATGAATAGCTGTTCTTCTGAGCCTCCCATGCCCTCTCTCCTCTTCCGCGCTCCTAATTTTGACTCTACACCTCAACTTCTGTCTGTGTTGGAAGGGACCCCAGTCTGCCTTTGGACAGAGCCCCAGATTTTCTCTCCTTCAAACTTCTAGGGCTAGCCAAATTCTGTGTAACTCTAGGCAGTGAGAAACATGGAAACTATTAAATTTATGTTTAGAGGACAGAAGATAGCCAGGCGGTGGTGGAGCACACCTTTAATCCCAGCACTTGGGAGGCAAAGGCAGGCAGATCTCTGTGAGTTCGAGGCCAGCCTGGTCTACAAGAACTAGTTCCAGGACGGGCTCCAAAGCTACAGAGAAACCCTGTCTTGAAAAATGAAAAAAAAAAGGAGATAAATATAAATGCCAACAAATTATCTCTTAAATACTTTCATGAGTGGTCAAACGTTCTTCCTGCCCTCCAATTTTGGAGGCCCAATTGCTGGTGCTCAGAGCCCATGGTGGTTGTCTAGCGGCCATGTTCCTTCACCTGCTCCCTGCCCCACTGTCACTGGTCACTCACAAGGTCTTGTGAGAAGTAGCTGTTGTGGCCTGGTCCAGCCTGTGGGGTTTTCTGGGCTGCCTGAGTTGGCTGAAGAAAGAGGTTACTCTAAGATGATGTTCTAAGGCCTGTGTGTAGCACCAGGAAGGACCAGTCTCTGATGGACTGAACCCCAAGCACTTGTCCAAAGGTGGAGTTATTGATTATTACACAGTTATTTTGGAGGTAAAGTATTTCCTCATACCAAGGTCCCTGATCTAAACTACACGCATCTCTAAAGGGAGGCACCACACACCTTCGTGGCTTTAGTCCTTTACTGTGTATCATTTGCAATACACAAAAATCCACGAGCCTCAGGCGTGCCTGAGGTGTCTTGTGCAAAGTCACGTGATGGCTTCAATGCCCCTTCAGAAAAATAATTCTACAAATCATGGAAAGCAATTACTGTTTTCTACAAAGATTCTTTACTGTTTAGCACAGTGATGCTTCAAGGTCAAAGGACTTCTAGAAAACAACTCTTCACGCTAACGTCTACCCCAGATACAGCGTCTCTGCTAAATTCCTCACAGAAGGGCTGGTGGAGCTGGTGGGCTCAGTTCAATCCTTGCTGTTTTGTTCCTTTCTCTCAATAAACCCGCCTCTCCTCTTCCCTCCATCTCCTGAGGACCCCACGTGTGTCTGCTTTGTCTCTTCAGCAGGATGTCACTGAATTCACTACTGCTCTCTAGACGACTAATGCTCCCAGTGACAGGCTACCCCAGAGCTATGTGCTGAAATCTCAGTGGTCACCCCATCCTCTATCCAGGCTCTAACCGATGGTAGGGAAGGTGAAAGCAGTTTAAGCAACAGGCTGCGACAATTGTTCTGAACCCAAACAAATTACACGGGTCACCAGAACATCCATCATTTCTCACTGCCAGGTCCCAACGCCAGTGGAGATGGTCATGCATAATTTATCACCTAATCGATGGGAACCAAAGGCCATGAGAGAACAACCAGCCCCCAAGGAAGACCTCTTTCTTGCCTGCCTCCCTCCTTTCTCTCTTCCTCCTCCTTCTCTTCCTTTCGCTTTCTTTTTGTACGGGCACATTCTAACAAGGACTTGCTTTTTCCGCTTTACTACTTCAAGCCTTCCCTCAAGCTGTCATTCATCCTGGCAGGACCTTCCCCGGGTGCATTCCTTCCCCGACCTTCCTTGCAATCCAAGCCAGCTACCAACCTGCTTATGGTGCCAGCTTTAATTATTAGTTGTTCCCCCTGCACCTGGCTCTTTCACTATCGTCTCACAGGAATGTGGGGGGAGCTTGGTTGCCAGGAAGGCCAGGAATGGTCTCTGCGAACCTGGGAGCCCTTCCCAGCCCTCATGTTTCCTGTCCCCTGCCCTTCTGTTCCAGGCGCCCTCTCCTTGTTTTCTCCCGGAGAAAACCCAAGTCCCGACTAGCGTTTGGGTCGCGCGTTCCTCTAATGCTCATTTTATTTCTTATAATTAACCATTGATCTCTTTGTGTCAATCCCTTCAGAATTCCCTGCCTGTTTACCCGTCTCGCCTTGTAGTAGACGCAGGCACAGCAGAACGCAAAGGAGCCGGCCAGCCTACTACTTTGAACTGGATTTAGAGGTTCTACTCCAAGAAGAGACATTTTCTACATGTATCCTGATGGAGAAGTTCCCCGGTGGACCCTGGGGATGGGCAGACAGAGAGGAGGCGAAGAAGCAGAGCGTGTGGGGATGAGAAGTATCACTGTTCTAATAGCTTCAGACAACAGAAATGTCCCGCCTCACAGCCCTGACGGCTAGAACACCAACATCACGGTGTAGATGGAGCTTGCTCCCTTAGCACCAGTAGGGAGAAACCGTTTGTTGCTTCTTCTAGCTCCCTGTGAGTTCCTAGCAGTCTTGAGCACTCCCTATCTTGCAACTCCAACTGCAATGGATCGTCAGGCAATCTACTCTTTGTCACTCTTCACAAACTAAACTTGCCTTAGGGCCCACTCTAATGCAGAATGACTTTGTTATCACATCTACAGTGACCTTACTTCCCAGTAAGGCAGCATTCTGAGGTACTAGGATTTTAGCTTATCCTTTTTGAAGAGGTACAGTTCACCTCACAACAAGGAGTATGCCCATTCCAAGAACGGCCAACAGCTAAATTTGCTGGAAAGATGGGTATTAAGTCGTGATGGGTAGGGGACATAAACAACTTAGCAAGTAAACTAACTGGAAACTAAAACTATAGAACCATTAACTTAGTCTAACGTGGCAAAGGTCTTTGTTTCTCTCATCTCTGTCTAGTACTTGATAGGGTTTTGCCGTTGGTCAAAAAGGCGTGCTAGTTACTTTTCTCATTGCTCTCACCGGCATAACTGTTAGGGAGGAAAGATTTTGGGTTCATGGTTTCAGAAGGTCACAGTCCACCACAGCATGAAAGGCAAAGCAGCCGTCTATAGTGGTAGCATAAAGCAATGGCTTGTTCACATGGCCCCTGACGAAGAAGCAGAAAATGTGGGCTAGGACTAGAATCGGGTAGAAGCCTCAGAGGCTCGCCCTTAATGACCTACTTCTGTACTCCAGGTCCCACCTCATAAAAAGTTCCACGACTTCCTAAGGCAGGGCTCCCAGCTTGTGGGGAACCAAGGGTTCAAACCCATGAAGCTGTGGGGGACGTTTCACATCTGAAGCACAACAGGAAGAAAGAAAGCTAGCACATAGGCGAGCCCATCACGTGTTCTCATTCATTCGACATATGTATTAAGTACCGTGTACAAGGATGAGTACCATGCGGTAGGGATTCAGCACTGAATATTACAGGAGGCCTGACCTCTACCATCCTAAGAAACAAGTAAAAGTGAGATGTTCCTCGTCCTTGGCCATGACCTTCCTTATCACCAAGGATGTGTGTTTGTAAGGAATTCCAAAGCGGAGAGGTCACTGACAGGCAAGTGACAGGCAAGTGGTAAAACTGCCAACGCAAAACAGGAAGCCACTTTACAAATGGAAAATGAATGGACGCGCATCCAGGAGGGTGCAAGCCTGTGCAGAGTCTTCCGGTGTCGAGGCCATGCCCTTTGTGGTGTCAGGTAGCTAAGTCCTCCAGTCTGCTAAGGCACACTTGCTATGTTTGCATTGAAAACAAAAACCCCTGAAGTGACTTTTCTGCAAGCCACAGTGCCACCACTGCCCAGTTCCCAGCAGCTAGCTGAAGTTCAAGAGTCGCTGGGAAATTCACAGCTATGTCTTCCTCGAATCCCAGAGAACCGAACCAGGCCCAGACAAGCACAGCGACTTGGAAGTGAGCCTTCACCCCTGATCTGGGCTGCACAGTTGTTGAGAAATTGCAGACTGTCTTCTGTTTCCATGGAAAAGAGAGGCTGCTGACGTGTGACTCAGAGCCATTGCAGTCACCAAAGTCCACATTTTCCTTAAACTACAGACGGGCTCTGAATTGGGCTGGGTTTGCAGGACCCACGTTCCACTCATACTATAAAATACTGGATGGAATTGCTTTGCAAAGTAAGAAGTAATTGCAAAACATCTCTGTGAATAAGGCACCTCGGTTCTTGTTGTTCAGCAAGTGACTTAACCTGCCAGGGAGTTTCCCTTGAGAAATAGGATGTGCTTTTGTGCACAGTTGGAAAGAAGAATCAAGCAGGGTCATGAGGAACGGTCACAGCCTTGCTCTCTCCTCGTTTCACAAACACAGGAGGATCACACTCAGTTCCCATATTAGGAGCTCGGAACGGCCACATCAGTTACTTGAGCTCAAGAGATGTGTGCGGAAGTGACCTGTGCCACCCTGACCAGGTGACTGTGCCTGCATGTGGCTTGCTCATTTCTCTCTGCTGCTCTAGAGGCTATGGAAGCAGACGTCAAGATGGGTCTGCAGCGGATTATCCGGACAACAGAGTGTGGGTGAACATCAAAACTTTGTGAGGTTAAGTCACTGGAATTTGAGGGAGGCGTTAGTGTCACAAATGGCCTTGTTTGTTCCTGACAGGAATCAGCAGTGGATTCTTCATAGTTTATCTACGGCCTGATGCATTCGTAGACAGAATTTCCAGGTGGATGGAAGGTGTAACCCTAGGGAATTTGCTCAGGTGTGTACCTGCCAGGGTAGATCTATCAGGAGGCCAGGATAAGGCTCCTAGAATACATTTACATTAATGTTTCATTGTATTGGATTGATGGTTCCTAACCTGTGGGTTGTGAGCCTCGTCCACACGGCAGCCTTGTCCTTTGTATGGGGTTTCTTTTCTGTTGAGATGAACACCATGACCAAAAGTAACTTGGGGAATGTCTTCGTTAGGGTTTTTATTGCTCTGAAGAGACACTATGACCACGGCAACTCTTATAAAGGAAAACACTTAACTGGGATGGCTTGCTTAGAGTTCAAAGGTTCAGTCCATTATCATTACGGTGGGACGTGGCAGCAGGCAGGCAGACATTGGTGCTGGAGAGGGAGCCGAGAGTCCTACATCTTGCAGGCAACAGGAAGTGGTCTGAGACACTGAGTGGTATCTGAAGCACATAGGAGCCCACAAAGCCTGCCCCCACAATGACACACTTCCTCCAACAAGACCACACCCACGCCTCAAGCCCACACCTCCTAATAGTGCCACTCCCTTGGTGGTCATTTTCTTTCAAACCACCACTGGGAGATAGAGTTATTTCAGCTTTCAATTTATAGTCAGCTCAGGGAAGGAACTGAAGCAGAGGCCAAGGAGGAAATGATGCTGTCCGGTTTGTTCAGCCTGCTTTCTTATACAACCTAGGACCACGGGTGGCACCACAGTGGGCTTGGCCCTCCCACATAAATCATTAATCAAGATAGTGTCCCACAGATTTTGCTTATAGGTCAATCTGATGGAGGGAATTTCTCAATTGAGAAGATCCCTCTTCCAGATGACTCCAGTTTGTATCAAGTTAACAAGAACAAGAACAACAAAACCTATGAGCACATTCTCCGATCACTACTTAGGCCTGTGACTAACCCAAGAGTCTCTTCTCCACTCTCCCCCCCCAGCCCTTTATCCTCTATCATGTTTCTGGATAAAACATTCATCTCTCACTGAAACACAAAATGAAACAGGCTACACTACTTAAAAGCAAAAAAAATATGGTCACTTACTGTCTATAGAATAGTTCACATTCATGATTAATAATATGTACGTTTGCAGAAGTATGGTTCTTGGAAGATGGATCTGTCCTATGCAAGTAGATTACTGCTGAAAGGATTGAAAGATTGGGAATGACAGCTGTGTGTTTAGGATAAAATATCAGCTATACCTCCGTTCTGGCTTTGACTATTTTATATGAGATTGTGTTCTTTGAGTCATTTTCACAACACACTAATTTTTTAAAAATCTCGGCCCTTATGGTAAATTTCTTTACTTTTAAACCCTAACCCTGACCCTTGTCGATCCTAACCCTAACCCTTGTCAGCCAGAATAGGGCATCAGATCCCCAGGAACTGGAGTTACAGACAGTTGTGAGCTGCCATGTTGGTGCTTGGAATTGAACCTAAGTCTTGGAAGAGCAGCCTCTTATAGGCTGAGTCATCTCTCCAGCCCAGGAAAGGATATCTTAATGAGGGAAAACTTAAAAAAAATTAACCTACAAAATTTCAAATTTTCGTATATTCTATGTCTGTCTCCATATAACTTCTAATAAGCATACTAAACATTGTGTGTGTCTGTGTGTGTGTGTGTGTACTTTAGAATATGTTTTAAATTTAACATTCCCCAAAATGGAAGAAGAAAGTGATGCACAGGTACTTGGAAATGGTAGAATTGCTAACTCATGGAGTAAAGAGTGTCCAGCACTCAAGAGCAGAGGCAGGGGGAATCTCTGAGTCCAAGGCCATCCCGGAGTACATAGCAACTTCCCTGGCTGCGTAGAGACCCTGTCTCAAAAACTCAACACAATAATAACAGCAACAAAGGGACTGCCTAAAGCAAAAACAACCAAAAGGAGCTAATAGAGTATATTCTGCTCTGAGTTTTTCTCAGTCTGCTGTGTAACTTCTCTTTGTTACTGTACCTCTCAGAGGAAGATCTGGGCTTCTTGAGAACATTTTCTTTTATTAGCTAACCAAAGCCTGTGTTCTTTATACATAGTTCTTAGGTGTTTATATATAAAAATTAACAAAATTAGCATGGGGCTGCTGTTTAAAATAATGAGAGAATTACATAAATAATTGATGCATTGACTGTGCTGTGTAAGGTTAAAGGTCAGACCTAGTCTTTCTAACCAAGCTAAATCCAGTGACAGGACATAAATATAGCTCTATGCTGCCATCTTCTGGTCAATATGTATACTACACTTGCACTCGCCTGTGCCTATCAAGATAATGCATACGTAGAATAATTTGCTACTGCTTTTGCTTTATTTTTTTTGAAACATGATCTCTTTGCGTATCCCAGGATGACCAAGAACTTACAATCCCCCTTCCTCAGCCTCCAAAGTTCTAAGATTATAAGCCTGTGCTTCCATGTCCAGCAGTGTCTGGAGTCACCAACAACCCGAAGGACAATCGACTCGGAGGACTCGTTTTTCTCTAAAAGATTTTTATGACAGCATATGTCTGTTTCTTGTGTCTTTGCTCTTTAAACCAGTAATGGAAATAGATAAGAATATTTTCAGTTTTTTGTTTCATGTTTAATGATATTTTCTTGAAAGAGATTTACTTTGCTTATTTATACTTTTTTCTGTTTTGTTTTTGTTTGTTTTTGAGACAGAGTTTCTCTGGGTAGCCTTGGCTATCCTGGAACTTGCTCTGTAGACCAGGCTGACCTCGAACTCAGAGCTCTACCTGCCTCTGCCTCCTGAATGTTGAGATAAAAGGTGTGTGTCACCACTGCCCGGCTGCTTGTTTATCTCGAGACAGGGTCTCTACACTTAGTCCAGGCTGGTTTCAAAACCTCCATCCTCCTGCCTCAGCTTCCCACACCCAGCCAAAGAGCTTTTTTACCCCAGTGTACCTGTAAATGGTTTGATATTCTCTTCTTCCAATTGAGTAATAGCTCCTGTCCCACTTCATGAATTCTGAGCAGAGTGTGTTAACTGGTGCAAAAGCCTCAGACAGCATAGAAGATCTTAGCAAATCCACATACTCTCTCACAAATGCAAGGCTGAAGACGAGCTGTTTGATATTTGGGAGCATCTTGTGGAAAACAATGCGCTCATCTGAGGTCTTCCATAGAGAGTCTGTGCACCTTCATCTCTCACTATGTGGCTTTGGGGCACCACAAAATTTACAATCTAAATTTACCACCTCATTTGTGTTCTTCTTTTAGATTTAGTTGTATGTGTATGAGTGTTTTTCCTGCATGTATGTTTGTGTATTGCATGCTTGCCTGGTGCTGGTGGAGGCCTGAAGAGACCATTGGATCTCCATAAACTGGAGTAACAGACAGTTGTGAGCTGTCACACGGGTGATGGGAGTCCCTGTCCTCTGGAAGACCAGTAGTCAGTATTTGTAATCTTCAAACCATCTCTTCAGCCCCATTCTTAATTTTTAGTAGGAAACTCAACCATTCTTGAGATTTAGAAAACGTGACTTTTTTTATAATCACAAGTTTAATTCATTTTATAGATTTCACAGGCTCCAAGGCCAAGGCTACAGGATTCCTGTTATGATTAGTTTTGAGAACAAAACATTCTGTTGATTATTTGGAGGTGTTCTTATGAGCTTCAAGATTGTGCAAATTAGATAATACCATCTTATTGTCTCTACCAGCATATCTGCCCACAGTCTCCTACTGATATGTGTAATGCATTGTTTTAAAGTCACCATTTCCTAGAATATGTCCTAAGCAAATACTGCTAACTTGGTTTATTGATGTAAGAATAAGCTACAGATTCACAAAAATTTACTGCCTTAAATATTTGTAAAAAACAAAATGCAGCCTTTGTTAAGTGAGGTTTCTTCTGTGTGGGGAAGCAGACATCTGCTTTACTAGTTAGTTTATTCTGGGTAAGAGAGGAAAACAAATGCATGTCTGAATCTTATTAAGTAAAGCAAGAAATCCTGCTTGCTGTTTTTTCTCTTTTGTGATTCCCACGATGAGTCTTGGCCTGGTGTGCCTTTCTCTGCGCCACTGGCAATATTTTATTGCCCTTATTCATTTACTGTGTATAAACATTTAAAGAATGGTGACCATCTCTTTTATATCTTTACTCATTTACTGATTTAATAAGAGCCAACTCTGTACCAGCTACAGGGAACATAGCAATAAAAATAAAAATTCCTTTCCCTCATAGTCATTAACAAGAGTAGATGTAAGAAAGGAATGAAATAAATGGGACCTTAGATGGCGGTCAGTGCTGAAGAAGGGGAATAGAGAGTTGGGGGGTGCAATTTTTTATAGGATGACCAAGGAAGTTTTGATTAATGGGATCCTTGAGCAAAGACTTAATGGGTCATATTTTTACATCACTAAATCAAGATAGCAGTATTTACCTGGGACATCATCCAGAAAATTGGGGCCTTTAATCCAACTGTTTAACACATTAGCAGGACTCTTGAGGCAGAAAGGCAGGCAGAGGAAATAAGGAGACAGGGGAAAACCATTGCAGGTTCCAGAAAGGAGGCAGAGCCAGTACCCAGGTATCCTGGGTTTGTTTGTTTGGCTGGGTAGATTAGGAGGCCCCTGTGGCTCAGTGGAAGTGAGAAAAGGAAAGAATCATTTTATCCATCTTGCTATCCTCAAAGAGTTTAGCAGTGTAGATGGAAGTTTCTGTCCTGTCTGGTCCTGCAGCTGCTGAGTCTCAAAGAAACACACAGAAAACAAATTAAATAAACAGTTTAATTATAAACTGTTTGGCCTATTAGCTCAGGATTATTATTAAGTAGTTCTTACAACTTAAATTAACCCATAATTCTTAT
>LOJH01042828.1:0-14117 GCA_001685095.1 Ellobius talpinus
TCACTGGGAGTGGGCGTGGCTTGCCTCTTAAAGAGTCAAAAACCATAACAGATGCTAATTTGGAGATAGGTAAATTACAGCCTCATCTCTTAGCTACAATTGTGTGTGGCAGGCTGCAGGTGGAAGGCCTTTCTTCTAGCTCCACTTCTTCATCTTCCTTCTGCTTACAAGGATAACTTAAAGTGCCAGGCTATTAATGAAATCCTTACGACTCCTCCTCTAACTGACAGGATTATGATATTTCATAACTCTACCATAGTCTACTGGAAGCTCACTTCTGTACGAGGAGGGAAGGGGTTGTAGTGTTTCCTATAAACAAATGTGTTCTCAGCATGCTTCTTAGAATCTGATGTATATCAAACATTACTCTTCAGGAAGTATACCTGCATTCTCAAATAAAAAATGAAAGGGAGAAAGTTTGTTCAAGCTGGGGGTGGAGGTGGGGGTAGGGGGGTCAAGGTCATCACAAGGGAACCCACAGAAACAACTGACCTGGGCTCATAGGAGCTCACAGACTCTGGATCCACAGCTAGGGAGCCTGCATGGGACCTACCTAGTCCCTCTACGTATGTGTGACAGTGTGTAGCTTGGTCTATTTGTGGTACTCCTAGCAGTGGGAGCAGGGCCTGGCCCTGCTGGCTTCCAGGAAGCTTTTCCTTATACTGGTTGCCTTGCCCAGCCTTAATACAAGGGGAGGAGCTTAGTCCTACCTCAACTTGATATGTCAGGATTTTTTGACATCCATGAGGGGCCTGCCCCTTTCTGAACAGACACAGAGGAGGAGTGGATTGGGGGTGGAAGATGAGGGGAGAGAATTGGAGGAGAGGGGGAGAGGAAACTCCAGTTGGCATGTAAAATAAATGAATAAATTTAATTAACAATGATAATTTAAAAAAAGAAAATGAGAAGAAAGACTGACTGGCCGTTGAAGAAATTAGAAGACAAATCCTTGCATCCCCTTCTAATCCATTTTTCGCCATTTAACTTGATTTCTTTACCCAGGCACAATATCTTTGCTGGTAGATTGGCAGTTGCAGTCTCAGGTGGTCATGATTTCATCTCATTGCGAGGAGTGGGCTGTGACCACTCTTAGTATTTAAGAGGCTCTCCAGTGAGTAGGCAGCACATCTTATGGCTGAAATTTCCTATTGCTGAAATGGCACCTAAGAAGAAAGCAAAAGTGGATATCATTCCCGACGAGTCTTTAATTGCTCTACATCAAGTCGCCTGTATGCTGATGAACATCAGTGATGTTTATTATTTCTTGGTTAGTAGGGCTTTTGGGCAGCTGTGGTGGGACTTTGCTCTGATCTGGGTGATGATACGTTTACTAACTTCTTACCTTGCAGTCTAGCATTAGGTGAAACAGTGGTTCAATGGGGAGACTTTGCTAATTTATAACTCTGATAGCAAATTACAGGCTATGAAAAGGAAAATCACAATTCTCCAGTTGAGTTTCCAAAGTTATTTGGGCAATAGCCAATGGCGGCAGAATAGTTGTTTTTTTTTATTATTTTGTTTTTTGTTTTTCAAGACAAACTTTCTCTGTGTAGGTCTGGCGATCCTGGAACTTACTCTATAGATCAGGCTGGCCTCTAACTCACAGAGATCCTCCTGCCTCTGCCTCCTGAGTACTGGGAAGCATGTTCCACTACTACCTGGCTCAGAATAAGCAGTTTAACACCTTAATGCAATTTCATACTCAATGTTAGTATTCTAAGATTAGTATGATAAATCTACTCTTAGATTTTTAGTAAATCTGCGCTAGCCTTCTGTTATGGATCTATATGGTTACTGAATGAAACTGATGGTGTGTATGGTAACATATCTGACCCATAGACAAGCCATATTGTAGAAAGACTAGGGACTGGTCCGGGTGACTGCTCTTTGGTATAGCCTGAGTTCAGGGGAAGAGAAACTTCTAGAATTCAAAGGACAAACCAGCCACCCAGGAACAACCAAAGACCTTTTCTAGATGACCACTGAGACAACCAACTGTTTTCATGAGATTACTACCCAAAAATTTAACTTCTCTTATCGCCATCTCTTCCCCCAAATTCTCACCCCAATCATAGAGTTACTATTACAACGATCAGGTGGCAGTGGCTGGTTTTGGAGCACATGTTCAGGACCAGGCTGTGACGAGATGGTATGAAGCAAAAAAGTCTCTAAAATACATCACAGGAAGAGGTAATAAGGTCTGCCTTCCAGATATTCAGGTGACTGTAATTCTATTCTGATAATTTCTTTGGGGGCTTTTTACTAGATCTTAAATACAACTGCTTGCTACTTAAACTTACTAGTTAGTTTATTCTTGTTCTTAGTAGCTGAACATGAGTCGTTATCTTCAGGCCTAAAGTTTGGCCACAACAGACCTGTTTAGCTTTTCTCAATGAGCCAGCCACAGAAATCTCTGTATCACAAACCCCAGTCCAACACCAGGACAGTGAGAAATGCAAATTCACCTGACCCAAGGAACCTGATTGTGAATGGGGCCAAGAAAAAGCTGTGTCTTAAACTCCTCAGATGATCCTAATACTCTGAAGGGCTTAGAGGCAGGGCTCTCAAGAGTTTTCCCTGGAGCTGTACCATTTTTTTTCAGTTCACAGAAAATTCAGGTAGACCCTCAAGGATTTATTATTGTTGTCTCATCAATGTCTCTTACTACATTGGTCTCACTGAATGCCAACACTCCAAAGAAACAATCTGATCTTAACTTCAGACTGTTGTATCCTAGCTCAGGAGTAGCTGTGGCAGCAACACACACCTTCAGTCCCAACACTCGGGAGGCAGACACAGGCAGATCTCTGTGAGTTCAAGATCAACCTGGACTACAGAGTGAATTTCAGGACAGCCAGGGCTACCCAAAGACTGTCACATCCATTCATCTGTAATGTCATTTTAGGTGTGTTTTTATAAAGGAAGTACATATCTCCTACAGAACAAAATCGAATCATCATTATAGAATTTCAAAGCCAAAGGAACAATTATTAGCCTGTACCCTTAATACCCTTAATACCCTTGCTATGCAGCAACTGAATTTGTCAAGGATCTTTTTACTGTCCTGAGGTCCAAATCAATTAATCAAGATGACTGCAGGTGAGCCAGGTGCCAGTCGTTAAGACTTTGACTGACTCCACTGTGCCATATGAAGTGTGAAATCCTTCTCACTAGCAAACCTAGTCCTCATCTTAAATAGAAATTACCTGAGGTAGGAAATTCATTACCTGTTCACTTCCAACAGAGTCATGAAATAAACAACTGGGAACATATTAACTGTATGACGACTGCTCTAAATATGGAAAAAGAATTAACCAAGGTCCTGCAAAATCTGCATGCCTCGGCCTTTAATATTGGAGATAACGATGTAAGTAGCCAACTGGTTCTGATAATCTCTGGGATCCCTTCCTAACAGTTGGTGAGCACTTTGGCTCAAAGTGGACCTTCTCTTTCACTAAGCCCATAGCATCTCAGGAAGTCAAATTGAAGAAAATGTTGCACAAAAGTTCTCCACCCCAGTTAGGCAATGAGCTCAACCAAGCGGCTCTAAGGTATAAGCAGTTGAGCCTTGTGTCGGAGCACTAAGTCTTTGAAAATGGGCTCTTTGTATCCAGTCAATCTCCACGTGATGCAAGTAAACAGGATTGAAAACTTGTCAAGGGGCTGGAGAGATGACTCAGTGGTTGGGAGCATTGACTACTTTTCCAGAGGACCCAGGTTCAATTCCCAGCACCCACAAGGCAGCTCACAACTGTCTGTAACTCTAGTTCCATGGGACCAGACACCCGTGGCAAAATACCAATACACATAAAATAAAAATTAAAAAGAAAAACTTGTCAAGAAAACTTTATCCCTTAAAGTGATCTCCACCGTTGACATTCTCCATCACTCACTGCAAGTGGGCACTTGTGTCTACCTAGAGGCCTTGAGTGTCTTTGATCTGCTCTTTGGGTTTGGGACCTTCAATATGCATATGAATCACCTGGTCCATTTGAAGATGCAGGTAATTGATTTAGTGGGTCTGACAGAGCTTGGGACTGTTTTTTCTGTTATGATCTGGGCACTGCTGGTTCATGGCTAATATTTGGATCAACTGCCTCTCGGTGCATAGATGGTCTTTAATGGAGTTCTTTTCTATTTTATTTATGTAGACATTAAACTTTGTGAGAGAGTTAATGCCTAAACAGAACACAAATGAAGAATGTTTGGAAAGGGAAATCGCTGAGCTGAAGCGGCAAAATGAGGAGGCTCAGATGTAGGAGGAAGAGAAGGAGAAGGTAGAGGAAACATGCCTGTACCCTGTCACCCTGACTTGGAAGCTGCCAAGGAAATAACTGAGTGGTAGCAAATAGGAGCAGCCATTTTATTGCCCGTCCTAGAGTCAATAATTTAAAGTCTGTCTTTTCCACTTGCCTGAAGAATGCTTTCTTTCTTATTGTCTCATGGATGAAAATAAATCTGTTCTGCACTGTAATTTGTATAAAGAAGTTATTGTGCATGGGTTAGGTGTACTGCTGCGTGGTTGAACAGGACTTCCTGGGGGATGATATTATATAAATTTTAAAAGGTATCTCCCACCCTGTCCTATGGTCCCCCAAGCACTCAGTGTCAGTCAAGATTAGGTAAATTCTGGAAAAATTAAGAGGGAGAGATGTGGAAGGTGGATATGATGAAATCAAGTCTTATCTGACATTTCCAAAGACTAAAATATTGGGTAAATTCAAGTACAAGAAACTGCAGTAGAAGTAGTCAAACTTGATCTCAATGCTCTGCCCTCATTGTGTACATATTTTATGCCTGGAGAGTGGGGTTTTAAAAGGAATTTTTCATGCAGAAAGGTGACCCTTACCTGAGGGCATAAAGCAAATAGCTAATGCTGCCAGGTGCTTTCTCAAGGCAGCAACAGATGCGGCTGGGTTATTCAGAAGTAATTAACTCTCTGTAGTCTGGATCATACTGCAAACTTATTTTCAGGAGCAAACAAAGATGTAAACTTCGGTCAGATTTTCCAAGGCTGATGTGGGTAATTCAGGATAGATATCAAGGGCTGATGTGGGCAGTATAGGGTAGAAGTCTCAGGGCTGATGTGGGTAGTACAGGATAGACTTCTCAGACCTGGATATGGGTAGTTCAGGATAGCCTTCTGAGGGTTGATGTGGTTAGCATTTCCTAAAGAACAAACAGGAACCTCTTTAGGATTGTGTCCCAGCTACAAAGCTTACTAGCTCCATGCCCATGCATGAGCTTTACCTCTTTTTTTTGCCTCAGTTTAGTCTATAAAATGGAACTAATGTTTCATAAGGTATAAATTCATATGTGAAAAGTACTTAGAACACCACCTGCCTGAGTTATGTATCCTGTTTATATACTGCTACTTACAAGCATGAGGAAGCTGATATCTAAGAAACATTTCTAGTAAGAAAATAGCACGGGGAAAACCAGAGGACTATCTTAAGAAAAAGGCCAATTTTGTTGGAACAAAAAGATATGGGTATAAGAATCAGCCATAGACACCTTTCAAAAACTTTAAAAGGATCAATATTCAAACTGCCAATTAAGCATTCTAGAAGTCATCTCGGATTCTCAGCTTGGGCTAATAGGAAGAGCCTGCCTCAAAATAAAAGGCAGGAAAGAGCAAACATTTTGTTTTGCTTTGCTTCTTGGTACTACCTAGTATTTTTCTAAAACATCACAATCAACCTTAACATTTGTTTTAATTATTTATGACACAAGGTTTCATGCATTCCAGGCTGGCTTCCTACTCATGTAGCCAAGAATGAGCTCGAATTGATTCTTCCCCTGCCTCCACCTCGTAAGTGCTTAAGGGCATTACTTCCAGTTTTATGCAGCGCTGAGGATGAAACCCAGCTCTCTGTGGGTGCTAAGCAGGCAAGCAAGCAGCCTACCAACTCAACTGCGTCCCCGGGGGTCCTCGCATTGTGGTCGCCTTGAGTGTGATGGATAGCTCATTGCTTTTGGGGGTGGAGGGTGTTCTTTGCAACTTGAGCCTCTGCCTCAGACAGGGCAGCTCCTGCGCTTGTGACAAACAAAAGACTTGTCCAGACTCTGTGTAATGGCCCTTAAAAGGCATCCTTTCTAGTTTGAAACACAGATTCTCAACTGTGAACTAAAACCCGTTTTACAGAAGGGTACTGTAGGACTCCAGAGTCTCCCCTCCCATTCCCCCCCACACCAACGAATTCTGCTGTTTCCAGAGTCTGCAATACAGCACGTGTGTGCGAAGGAAGGAGGGGAGACAGTGAACAGGATGCAATGCGATCAGAGACCAGGGAAGCCAGACAGGTTGGGCGTGAGTTTGTAAAGGAAACAGCAGAGCTGGACCGTGTCGTACAACCGTCCTGCCTGACCAGGCTGCAAAAGACAAATAGAAAGCCGTGAGACGCTCCACACTCGGCCCAAAATCAAACAAAATCAAAACACTGCTCTCACCTTAGCGGGAATGAGAGACAGTTTATTACAGAGACAAATGTGAGTGTCCATGGACCAGAGATACAGATTAAGTTATCCCAAGTCTCATATGAATGTAGTCGTAGTTTCACGGAACGTTTGCAATAAGAGAACCAAGAAAGCTATTATCAAGAAAGACCCTTTGCGAATGCACTGGTGGCTGCATAGGCTAGGTCTGTAACCGTGAACCAGGACAACCTCTGTTATAGGTCCCAGATGCTAGGATTTTAAGTAAGTGGAAACTAGCTATCTGTACATTCCAGGAGGATTTATGGAAGTCACACAGATGTTAGGTCTCACACATAGAGTAGGCAATAAAGAACATCTAGGTGCTGTGCCCTGCACAGCTCCAGTGTTTGACCTAACTAGGTCAGCCAGGGAATGAAGGACAAACCCAGATACGTGGACACATGAACATAAAAACTGGAGTCTGATGAGAAGCCTCAGTACCTGGAGGCTCAGATTATTATTATATACAGAGCAAGGAAGCAGGTTTCGCTAATCTTGGTAGGAGCAGTTCCTATTGGGGGGCAGTCTTCTGGCTATAAACAAACACAGTAAGAAAGCTATGGTAGGCATTTTCAGCACACACTGTCAACACACACTCAGACCCAAGGAAGGTTTTGCTATTACTCTGAACCTCACCCAGGAAAAGCTTGGCTACTCCCATGAACCTGAAACACTGGGCTTCTTGATATGGCCATCACCATGTCAGCAATACACATTTAGTCAGGACTTCATTTGCTCCCCACACAGCTAAAATGGCCCAAGACAGTTTGACTCTGCACCTGCAACATTCCATCTCCCCACAGTCGTTGAACTTTTAACTGCCAATAAGCCTTCTAGAATGGTTAATGTAGGTGCAGCCCCCCCTCCCCTAAAGAACCTTCAGTTAACAAACCACAGACATCTCAGCCAACACTTTGAGAAATGGTTTTAGGTGTGAAACCTGAGTCATGACATGCAGCAGATAGAACTTGGAGACAGAGACAGTACCTATGCTGTCCCTCCCTGACTGGTACAGGATGGAGGACATGCTGATAGTTAGACCCAGACCTCCTGCTTAGCCAGTAGAAGGCCTGGAACTTTTACATCTCTTAAAATTCATACAATACTCCTTTTCAAGAAGCCCTGGGGATACAGGAGGAGGAAGAGGACAGAAATTCTGACCTATAGAGCCAATCTATTTTGTAGGGGAGTGCAGACCATGACCTGTTCATGGCAGGGAGGCCAGCAAGTGTTAGTCTGCATTAGGGGCAGTCTGAACATGGGGAAGAGGTAGAAACTCAGGATGATTATGTTGTCTCATTAGTACACAAGTCCAGATTGTGCCACCCAGCAGCAGCTCTTCCAAGGGAGGTCAGCAGTGGAGCTGGGAACTAGGGGACATCTCCAAATGTGGACTGGAGAGAGTTTTCCTCAGCTGGAGGGAAAAGTCTAGGAATACAATCCAGCTGAGGAGACAGACTGAGCAAGCAGGGCCAACAGCCCAGCACATCACTGTCTACCTTCTTTGCATAGAAGATAACTGCAACCATCCCACCTGCAGGATAAGCTACTGTGAGCACCCCTGGGACTGGGGGAGTCCATAACAAGGAAGAGATATTGATTGGAGTCACATTATGTTTCATTTTGATGTTTTCTTTGTTGTTGGACTTGGTTTTATGGGTGTTCTTCTCTGCATTTATTTTGCCATGTTCTCCCTTGTTATGATTTTCACTCATTCCTCTTATTTGCACTAAATTAGTCTGGGAAACCTGAATGTTCTGCGTGGAAAAGAATGAAGCCAACCTGGGTGTCTTAGGGTTTCTATTGCTGTGAAGGGACACCACGACCACAGCAACTCTTATAAAGGAAAACATTTAATTGAGGTGACAGCTTACAAATTCAGAGGGTCAGTCCATTATCATGGTGGGAAACATGGTGGTGTATAGGCAGACATGGTTTTGGAGGAGTAGCTGAGGGTCCTAGATCTTGTAGGCAACAGGAAGTCAACTGAGATACTGGGTGGTATCCTGAACATAGGAAACCTCAAAGTCTGCCCCTACAGTGACATAATCCCTCCAGCAAGGTCATATCCATTCCTACAAAGCCAGACCTCCTAATAATGCCACTCCCAATGAGATTATGGGGGCCAATTACATTCAAACTACCACACTGGTCATAGTGGCACAGACCTTTAACCCCGGCACTTGAGAGGCAGAAGCAGGCTGATCTCTGAGGTTGAGGCCAGCTCTTCAAAACAAGTTCCAGAATGCCAAAGCTACACAGAGAAATGGTGTTTTAAAAATCAAAACAAATTAATAACAATAATACTAATAATAATGAAGAGGAAAAGAGGAATGAAGTCAGGTCCCCAATGCAACCTGTGTAAAAGCAACTCAAAATGGATCAAGGACCTTAACGTAAGACTTGAAACTTTGAAAGTGTTAGAGAAGAATTATTTTAAGGTATAGGTATAGGCACAAACTTCTGAATAAGAGTCCAGTAGGTCAATACATAACAGCAAGAATGGGCAAACGGATGGGGCATCAAACCCAAGATCTTCTGCACTGCACGGGCAGTAATCCTCAGAGTGAAAAAGGCAGCCTATAGCACAGCATGGGAGAATTAGCTCTGCCAACTATTTTCCAGACATTGATATCAAAAACATAAATAACTAAAATGTAAACAGCAAACAAAGCATCTAGTTTCAGTATGCATCACTGCCAGCTGCAACATGGGCCTTGGTGGGCTCCTAAGATGCTATAGGTGCTGTAGCTCTATGACTAAGTGTGACCCACCCCCTTGTCAGTCTAAGTGGCCAAGGGGCCCAACCTCGGAAAATACAGAATAGGGTAAGTCTCCAGACACTGTGGCTAGGGCAAGGTAGTAAGCACAAGATTTTGCCCTGGACCTCAGTGGCAAGGTGCTATGTCCCTCATCCCCCAAGATCTGCAGGCTTACAGGGACTCTACATGAGCTTCAATATCAAGAGAAGATAGCCAGGCTAGTCTATCCATCCCTTGGTCTAACTGGAACCAGATGAACCAGTTGTAATGCACTTGGACCAGGAAGCTCTTTCATCAGTAGGCAACCAATAGTGTTGTGAGCCTTGGCCCAACCCCAGGATTGAGCAGGTCTAAAAGACTATGGGCTCTAGTTATGATGCACTTTGGTGGGGCATTGGTAACCAAAGCTGAAGTATTCAGAATGACTCCAACCAAATTTAAGCAGAATCTTCCAGTGCCTAACCATAGTTGGTAAATGGATGAGGTATTTTGGCCTAGCTTCCCCAAGGGAAGAATTAGATGGACAAGATACTCAGTTCATTTCATTGTATGAATATTCATATGAATAGAACAGTCTATGAAGTGTTAAGCTGAAGTGTTTGAGGATATTGCTAGGATTCCTTCCAAAGGGGAGTTGTAAAAACATCTAACCCCTCTTTCTAAGATCCCAATAACAAATCTTGGTAAGAGCCCACCAAAGTCCATTCAGGGAACCAACAAGTCTACTAGAATTACTTACAAGAGTAATGGGTAAGGGGTTGTAGGTAGGAGCTTTAACAGCTGTAAAGCAGCCACCCTGGAAAGGCTGCACCCAGCATGAATGATGACTTCCTTATAGCCTTCTGCATGGAGTTCCCTCCCCAAATCCTTTCCTATCTATATACTCTTCCCTTCCCCAAGGCTACATGAAATTAGATACTACTAGAGAGGAGGAGTAGCTGAATATTTCAGTGAGGGTTCCATGACCCTCACTGACAACTCCCTCTGTGAGGGAACATCAACAGCCAGCAAGCCGAGCTGGGACAATCTTTGGTAAGGGAGCACAGCTGAACTCATGGGCCTCTTGACTGAGAAGACAGCCCTATGCAACAGGAGATAACCACAGTTTACCTGGAAATACATGAAATAGTGGATTAATGAATGATAAAGACATAGGAATATATATGTGAAAAAACATATAATAAATAAATGATACAAATCTACTTTTTCTCCAAATATTTTATATACTTCAACTTTGTTGTATAGGTAAATATTGTCATGATAAAAGGCTGGTAAAGATTCACCTTTAGTCCATATATTACTCTCACAATTATATGTATTCTAATTTTCTTTACAAAGTTTTGCCTCGAGAAATATTCGTTTTTATATATAGACTTATTAGCCTTTTTCTTTTTGATTTTTTTATGTTATGGAAAAGGCCTTATTCACTAATCATCCTCTGATCTGTTTTACCCATTTCATGGTCTTGTTTTTGTAATTTTCTTGTTACATTTGAAATTGATTTTGGATATGACTAAAATGATGGTGCTAAAGGACCTTTACTAACTCATTAATATATTCGGGAACACTTCTCAAGTCATCTATCCAGACAAGGACATCTCAAAATACATGGTGTATCCAACTCAAAAGCAACATGATTCATTGTGCAGCTTTCTTGTTCTCTTTCATAAACCAGGAAAACAAGCCATTAAAGTCCACGTCTCATTTAGTATGTGCTTTACAAGTTTTCTGGGGGAATAATCACAGCCATAAGCTTGCTAAGTATAGAGGTTATCCCACCAGAGATTCCCCTAGCATAACCTAGAAATGGTGCTCACTGCTATGCTAAATGCCACTGGTTTGAACTGCAGGCGAAACTGAAAAAAAGTTTTTGGGTTTCCTTCTTTCTTTTTTTTTAATTTTATTTTACAGACCTTGAAAGACAAACACAAGCCTTCATGCAGTAACTGATGGAAGCAGATTCAGAGACCCACAGCCAAGCACTGAGAAGAATTTTGTACCTGAGAAAGGCGAGTTTAAAAAACATGGGTGTGTCACGAGTAGTCAACTTGGCCGTACTTCTTTCACTGTTGATAGGTTTTACATTGATTGTTTTTATTGTTGTGTGTGTACATTTTTGTTGTTGTTGTTTCCTGAGTGATAAGTTCCTCTCATGGAAGTACACAGATCTTTAATGTGTATCTCCACAACTTCTTACCTAATGGAGAATTCCATGTGGACACTAGTGAAATTAAGATGCATCTTTTTCTCCAGTATCCGTGTTCTCTTCCAGTCAATACCTTCCACATGAATAGGCATCATTCTCACTTCTACCATGTGCATACTTTTGTCTGTTTGTTGGTTTTATTTTGTTACTGTGTGGGATATTGAACCTATGAACCTATGCATCTTTGATCTAATTTTGAAATTCTGCAACATACTTCTACAATGTGCAGAATCTTGCCTCTGTCTTAATTTTTCTTGTGTTTATTCAACACATCTCTTTGAATGAAGTCATCACAGCGTATTTTGTTTTTGATAAATGATTGAGCTATTTTCCATTTTGAGCTATTACCAAAAAACCCTGCTATGTACATTCTTGTACAATTTTGGTGGCTCTGTCTCTATGTCCTCATTTTTATGAACTATATTTCCAGATGGTAAGATTTCTGGGATGTTTAGTTTAAGTCATTGATACACACACTCCCAAGAGTTCCAGTAAGTTCTGCCAATTTATAGTCCCATAAGCAATGGAAAATGTTTTTGGTCCCATGATAACAGGATATATTCATCTACTTTTTAGTAAATTTTAATATGACTACAAATTTAAATATTTCAAAATTTGTAATATTTAACCTGGATGCTAGGAACTGGTCTACACTTCCACCCAGAACTCTTTCACAAGAGGTAGCCTGGGATTCACAATTACTGTACAATAGGATACTATCTCATCATGCCTGCATCAGACAAGGTCACTCTAAGATCATAATAAGATGAGAGAAACCCACATATCATAATGTTGTTCAAGCAATCCACAAAACATCAACGGTCTTCTCTCCTGACTAATGCAAAGAACTGTTGCAAATATAACGTTGTCCTCTCCCTATGCTGCTCTCTGTGTGGATAATAGTTGTTCACAGCAGTAACTACCAATAGTGTTGTAGATCAAAACCACAATGACATAGCATCTCATACCTGTTAGAATCTATCACCAGATAAAAATAGTACATGCTGGCAAGGATGCAGAGACAGCGACATTCTTACAAATTGCTGTTTGTTGGTGGGGGATTAAGTGAATGTATATTGTTCATACAAACATGGCCATGTCAAGGACCCCAGTGCCTCAGATCCAGGGCAATGGCAAAGCCTTCTCCTGGTCAAGGACAGAGACTGACTGTATATGCAGAAAGTATCAACTACAACTTCCATGATTGCAGTCCAGCACTGCTACCTAAAGAGACCCACTACCAAGGCTAGCTCACCCACCTCCTCATTCAGTTGTATATAATAAATCTGACTCCTTATTCAGTGATATATAATAAATGTCCTAAACTTTCAGCCTTCTATTGCAGTTCCATCAAAGCTCAATACCCAACAGATCCCAGTTTTTCTGTATGTGTGAGTCATTTCTTCATTCCCCATCACATCAGTCAGGTCAATCCTAATGCCTTGCAGTTGTTGCAGAAGGGAGAAATGCAAATTAGCACAATATGTTACCCTGCAATCCTGCCACAAGGTTATTTATCCAAAAGAAATGGAATAAGCAATCAAATGCATATATGCAGGCCCATGAGTACTCAAGTACTATTTACAATAGCAAAGATATGACATCAATCACGGTATTCATCAATTGATAAATAAATAAATAAAAGAATAAGTGTGCTATATATGCACAATGGAATATTATTCACAAAAATATTATCATTTATGGCAATGCGGATATAACTAGAGGCACTGTGTCAGGTAAAATAAATCAGGTAAGAAGACAAAAGGCAATGCTTCCGCTCATCTGTGGAAACCAAGTGAGCTGAGGACATAGAAATACAGATTACAATGGGGTCACGAGAGTTTAAGAAGGGGATGTGAGAGAGATAACAGTGAAAGGAGGGACAGTGTGTACCAAAATAAAGTTAGAGGGGAGGAAGTAGTCCTGTTGTCATAGGATAGTAACAAAACTGTATCCCACAATGAATTACATATTTTTAAATAACTATAGGAGAATGGTTTAAAGGGCCCAAACCTAAAATTTATAATATTTGAGAAGTTAGAAATACTAATTATCCTGATTTGACAACTACATGGTATATTAAATATATCAAAGTACTCTTCTGTATCCCACGGTAAAGTACAGCTGTTATATGATATTAAAGCTGAAGATTGAGTTCAGTATACAGTACCCAGTACCCAGGAAGAACCATTTCAGTTAAAAGGACGCATAGCTTTCTTTAAAAGGATGTCAAGTTACAGAATCCCTCTACTTTCCAATCCTCAGGCAAGTCCCACTTTCTTAAACTCAAATCCAAATCCACCCAGCAAACTTTAAGCAGTTTAACAGGTTTGACCACCTCTCTGCCTGCCAGTCCCTACCTAGAGCACTCTTCCATGCTGCTAGAATAACAAACACAACTCATTCAATCACATGCTTCTCTGGTGGCCTTTGGCTAGAGGACACTGACAACAGCTTCTAATAATGTGAAATGCAAGGGAAAAGCTGGACGTATTTCCATATTTTAATACTGCTTTTCTAAAACAGATCAAATGAATTTTTAGAATGATCCTAAGAAAAACATAGCAAAGTTTTTATGATTTTTTAAAAAATGTCTGAGCCTCCGCGGTGGGCAGGCGGCAGCAGCGACGGCAGAGCAGAGTCCCAGCGGCAGCAGCGGCGGGCGGGCGCGT
>LOJH01042831.1:1582-14116 GCA_001685095.1 Ellobius talpinus
GTGTGTGTGTGTGTGTGTGTGTGTGTGTGTGTGTGTGTGTGTTTGCACTCTCCACATACACAATTAAGAATCATTTAGCTGTGTGGTGGTCTTCTCAAGTCCCCCTAGCAACTGCGTCTAGAGTCCTCCCATCCTGGGGGTGCCTGCATCTTAGTAACTACTCCTGTGCTTCATGAAGCACTGACAGCTCAGACTCTATCTAGTCTCAGCCTTGGCTCTCTTTGCGCACGCCTTTAATCCCAGCAGTTGGGAGGCAGACGCAGGTGAATCTCCATGAGTTCGAGGCCAGCCTGGTCTACAAGAGCTAGTTCCAGGAGAAACCCTGTTTCAAAAAACCAAAAAAAAAAAAGTCCATCAGCTAAATGCTTGCCAGGTCTTTAAGCCTACCCTAAAAGCAGCCTTCGCTTGGTGGCACACACCTGTGATCCTAGCCCTTAGGAGAGCGATGTAGGAGGATTTGCATTCAAGACCAACCTGGGCTCTGTAGCAAATTCCAGGCCAGTTATGGCTACATAGTGAGACCTTGTCTCAAAGGAAAAAAAAAAGACCAGAATCAAGACCAGAATCCATCCCTGTGGAGTGCCTGGCAGGTGATGGAGATAAGTGTGACTTTATCAAGTCCTAGTCCCTCTGTAGACCTTGTACTCCTCCCTCACTCCTAGAGGGATCTGGATGAGATGACCCCCAGGGCTGCCTCCAGTCCCAACCCTGTATAACTAGTGATTTCTTGAATTCTCAGCCTCTTTTTTGACCCAACTTTGGGCAGGTATCAGGAGTCATCTGAAATCCTCCCACCTCATTTGAATTAGCTAATAAGGCAATCGTGCCAAGCGTCTGGAACCTCAAAGTGACAGATCTGGCAGCATCAGGGCAACATGACACTACCCCAATGGGAAAGTGCCACTGCCCCAGGCTACTGAGAATCACACCTGCTCAGAAAGCCTCAAATCCTCCTTTACAGTCCCTTTTCCACAAGTTCACACTTTTAAAAATGCTGCAGGATCCCTGGCGGCAGTAGGCAGGCAGAAACGCCAGAGCAGTGGCCCACGGGCAGGAGACAGAGACATGGATAGACACGACATGCAGAGTGAGGTTGAATATTTATTCAGGAGGTTATGAAGGGGGAAGGGGGAAGGGGGGCGAGAGAGAGAGACAGAGAGGAAAAAGAGACAGAGAAGGGGAAAGCAGGGAGAGAGAGAAGACAGTGAGAAATCAAGATGGCGAGAGCAGGGCAGGGGTCGCCGGNCGACATGCAGAGTGAGGTTGAATATTTATTCAGGAGGTTATGAAGGGGGAAGGGGGAAGGGGGGCGAGAGAGAGAGACAGAGAGGAAAAAGAGACAGAGAAGGGGAAAGCAGGGAGAGAGAGAAGACAGTGAGAAATCAAGATGGCGAGAGCAGGGCAGGGGTCGCCGGGAGTGGGCGTGGCTTGTCTCTTAAAGAGACGAAAACCATAACACACTGTCTTTGAACACCGAAGGACAGACGCAGGGCCCCCACGTTTTCTACTCCAACCTGCAGCCATCTCCATAAACAGTTCATTCCTCCCCCAACACAAGGACCTGAGTACCTATCACAGAATGAGACTCTTCACCTTTCCAGCCGGACCCTTGGGCCACTGCTCCCTGTGCTGCCCATCCATGAAACCTCCTGGAATTAATGCTAGTCTGAAGCCAAGGTCTTCAGACTCAGATAGAATCCGACTTGCAATT
This sequence comes from Ellobius talpinus, assembly GCA_001685095.1. NCBI lineage: Eukaryota > Metazoa > Chordata > Mammalia > Rodentia > Cricetidae > Ellobius > Ellobius talpinus. The sequence continues at coordinate 3,294 of LOJH01042831.1, forward strand.
CCAGTTCTGTAACACCCTAGGCGGGTAATCTTGGACGAGCTATTTACTCTCCTTGAGCTTCAGCCCATTAATCTATTAACAGAGCTGCGAGGACTTGAGGGAGGAGGGGCAGCTCCCTACAAAGTGCTTACTTAGCATGTTCAAGAGGCCCTGGGTTCAGTCTGTGGAACAAAACCAAGCAAAACACCAGAGTGACAGTAATGGACGTTCTATAAGATTTATGAAACACACATCAATGTAAGAATGTCAAATGTAAGCATTATTTCTATTGCCATTTGCCTTTTTTCTCCCAGGAAGCCACTTAATATATTCTTTGAAAGCTAGGTACAGAGATATGAAGCAGAATTTCTCTAAACCAAACCAGGAATAAACAATATTAATTAATGCAGCTGGGCATGGACATCTTTAATCCTGGCACTTGGGAGGCAGAGGCAGGAGGATCTCTGTGAGTTTGAGGCCAGCCTGGTCTACATAGTGAGTTCTGGGATAGCCAGGGCTACATAGTGGGACCATGTCTCAGAAAAAACAAATAGTAATAATAATGATAAATGATGCCCTAAGCACCCAAGGAGGTTTGAGGCCCGGAGAGGTGACAGGCTTTGCCAAAGGTCACACAGCAGCTGTAAGTTTGTAGAGTGGCAGGTAACCAAGGGCAGGGTGTGAAGTGAAAGCATCAGTAGAGGTCAGAGTAGAGATACCAAGCTGGTTCCACAGACAGCTGAACATGAGGCCCTTCTGCTGACGTTGCCTCATTTCCCACGCCTAGCAAGGCCTGGCATCTGCCTGTCTTTGGAACTGCTCCTCCTGGGTTCCCAGAAACACTAGGTAAAATTGTTTTTGACCAATAATCAACCCCAGAGCTTGGCAAGGGTCTCCACACAACTTTCCCCTCAAGATTAGCTGGGTGTGAGCCAGGTGGCGGTGGCACATGCCTTTAATCCAGCACTTGGGAGGCAGAAGAAGGCCGATCTCTGTGAGTCTGAGGTCAGCCTGGTCTACACAGCGAGTTCCAGGACAATAAGGGCTATACATAGTGAGAACTTGTCTCAAAAACCAACCGAACAAATAAAAGTCTCCCTTTATTTGGGGGGAGGGTAGGTTTTTTGAGACAGGGTTTCTCTGTGTAGCTTTGGATCCTGTCCTGGAACTCGCCCTGTAGACTAAGCTTCCTCAAACTCAGAGAGATCCGCCTGCCTCTGCCTCGGAGTGCTAGGATTAAAGGTGCGTGCTGCCACCACCTGGAAGAAGTCTCCTTTCATGTTTAACATCAGTTTGTTTTTGTGGTTCTGAGGGTCAGAGATTGAACTACTTATGCTATATATATTTCAAGCCTCAGGTTGGTGCCCTCCTTTAGATGCCCAGCTCCTCTAAGTACCACCTCAGATAGATGCCCTCAACAAGGTTCTCTCTTGGGACCTTGCTGTGGAGACTCTGAATCCTGCTACCTGGGGTACATGTGGCATGTTTGTAAATCAAGGATCAGCATCTTTGAATAAAGCGTGCTTCTCCCAGAGACCCTAAGAGAAGCCTGATGTATGTCGTTTAGTATCTTTCCAAAGAAAATAATCTGACATGGGTTGTTGACCTGCAATGAAGTAAGGAGTCCCCAGTAACCGTATGAAATGTTTTTAATTCTGTTTTGGTGGATGTTTTTCACTTTTCAGACAGGGTCTCACGACTTAGCCTTGGCAGGCTTAGATCTTGTTATTTGTTTCATAGACCAGGCTGGCCTCAAACTCTGCCCCTTAAGTGTTGGGACTGGAGGAGTGTGCCAACGCACCAGGCTTGTTTTTTTTGAGACAAGGTCTCATATAGCTCAGGCTATCCTCACATTCACTACATAGCTGAGGCTAGCCTTGAACTCCTGCTAACCTTCAGAAATGGCTTTGGCTGTGCTTCACCCCAATCAGAGAAGCTGGAGCTACTAGAAGCTGGGCCTGTATGTTAAGCTTCTTGTTGAAACCCCCCACACACACATTCCTTTTTCTTTCTCCTGTTTCCTTTGATGAAGGAATTGCTATATTGCTCAGGCTGGTGTTAGACTCTTGAATTCAGGGGTTTCCCCTCAAGCCTCAAGTCCTGGGACTAGAGCTGTGTGCCACCACTTCCGACCATGGCTCTTTCTGTAGGCTGTTTCATTGTTTTCATAGCTCCACTCCATCTCCACCTGTGCTCAGGAACTCGGCTTCGTGAACAAAGTCTGTGTCCGTCCAGTTTATGGCAGGGTTATTATTTCAGTCTAACCTCACGTACCCCAGGCTGTCTGCCTCCCCAATGAGCACATGCCTGAGCTGCTTTGAGATCTGCAGCAGAAAATCTGGCTTAGGCATCCCCACCTGAACGTGGGACTTCACTGACATCTCAGACTTCTAATTTAAACACATTTTAACTTTGTGTGTGTGTATGTGAGGGGGGGTGCCACCATTCTAGATTCCTCAACTTCTAAAATGTTATAGTAAAACTCTTTGATGTCAAGATCCTATGACTGTGGACTCTATGAACCCAGTTTCAAACCTTTTTTTAATGTGTGTTTAATGAATTTTGTGGTTGACATGGTAACAGCAGCCAGTGCCCCTTGGCCTGGGGTTTTGTGTTTGTTTTCTATAAGTTATGTCTCAACTCTGGGGTTTCTTCTGCAGCTTCTACTAAAGGCAGAAGAAGAAGATGACTAGAAAAAGAGAGGGAAATTTCCATTCTTCCTGGGGCCACAGGGCAATCCACCGCAAAACCCGGCACTGGGTTCACCCACCCTCTCTCCCTCAAGCCCTTTATCTAAGCTCCGGAGCCTGAGAAGAAACGATCTCCCTGGCCTGTGCCAGAGTCCAGTGGAAGAGTTTAGTGGGGGAACTGACTGATGTTGCCGAATGGGTAACAGGGGAGGGAGGGTTAAGCCAGGCAAGGATCCAGGGAAGGGAACGCAGAGATTCCCTAGGGAGCTCTATAGCCTTCCCCAGAGATGAGGAAGGAACAGAGACCGGAAGTGGGGGTGTGGGTAAGGGCACTTAAGGGTGGAGTGACCAGTATTGTATTGTGGGCCTGGAACTGGGTTTCCGGTGATTGACCCGCTAGTTACAAGGGAACTCCAGCCTCGTGCCCCAGGGATTGTCTGGTTCAGTCAGACCCTATCCTTTGACTGTTCACCCCCTGCCTGAGTCAGACTCCCAGAAAAACTTACGGAACCTGATCTCAAAAAGCCCTTCCTGTGGGGGCTCTCTGATCAAGAAAGAAGGGAACCAGGACTGGTAAAGCATCACACTAGGGGTTAGGGCAAAACAGGGGTGCTTCCAGTCCAGGACTATTCCTACATTCCAAAAGATCTCAAAATGTTCCCTGAACTTCATTGTTTCTGAAGGGGATGGCGTGCCCCAGGCCACTTCCTAGGAGCAATCTGGACACCCCCCCAGCCCTTCCCGGCAGAACAGTTCAGCACAGGGCTGAAGCTGCCAAACCCGATTTTCCGGTGGCTGCCCAAGGCTGGCTAAAGCAGGAAGCCCTCCTCCTGGCATGTACCCCTCAGGCTACCGTTCTCCTCCCCCTCACCTGATTCCCTGCCTGGGCTGTGCCTTCTGCACCTGTGCCAGCTGTCCCAGTGTGCCATCACTTCCTCCTCCACCTGCTTCCCATATCCCTTGGGCTGCTTCCCCAGCACCATAAGGTGTGGGCCAGTGCTACCCCCCCTCTGGGCTTCGGTCTTCCCATCTCCAGATGGAGAACAGCGGCCTTCCCACAGAGCAGCTCAGGGAGAGGGGTCCGAAAGTGGATGTGCCTAGCAGAGGGCCCCGCGTTTGATTGGTAGGTGGGTGTGGGGTTGGGAACACCACAGTGAGGGTATGAGCAGGAAACGCTTCTTGTGGAAATCTCTAGGTGGAATTGCTGGAGTGAAGGGTGCTTCCTCTGGGAAGCTAACCTGTAGGAGATGGAAGAGAATCCTTGAAGCTGCCAGGTTCCCAGAGTCCTGCCTCCTATGGAGGAAGACCTCTCATTGTCTTCATCCACCTCATCTCCATCCAGAACTAGCAACTCCCTTAGACCCAGCAAGTGCTACTGAGTCAGAGCTGCAGACTGCAGGCCCCTGCTCCAGGTTACCCCATAGCTCAAGCCCCTTCCTCTAGTCCGGGAATCATCTCTGTGTTCTCGGCCTCCAAAGAACTCCAGAGGGGCGAAAGAGTGAGCTGCAGCCAGTCATCCAGAGGGGCCACCTAAACTGAAGGAGTGGGTACCTCTCTCTGGCTGTTGCTTTCTCTGAGAGCCCAGAGAGGGAGGAGAACTGGGAACCTGGAGGAGGAGGGGTAATGGAGGAGAAGTCATTGCGGATGGAGCTAAAAATAGCTTGAAGAGATGATGTCATAGAGTTTCCTCTGCTTATCACCCCCCATACACATACATAGAAACACATGCACACACTCAAAGACACAGATACACGGAGACATAAGCAAAGGCACATATACATGCACTGCACATGGTGATATTGGGGAGGGCTGCAAGGATAGGGAAGGCTGGTGAGTGTGTCTACATGTATCTGAGTTTGCATGAGTATGATAGCATGTGTCTATGTTTATATGCTTGTGTTCTTGTATCTAGGTGCATGCATGTTTGTGTCTGTGTATGGGCATGCCTCCTGCAAGGGGGTGGGTTGGTACCTATGGCATTCTTATCAGTACTGATCTCTGTTTATAGCATGTGCCTGAATACATGCGTTCATTTGCTAATTAGGTTGTATATACGTGAGTCCACTTATATTTACATGACTACATTTGTTTGTCATGTGTTTGTTATGTGCAGACCCATTATGGGCCTTGGACACCAGTCCAGTCCTTTTCTAGGTGCAATTAATGTCCACACCAAGTAGCCCAGCACTCTCTGGACCCAGTATAACTGTGAATTATCTGCCCTAGCCCTCCCCTCAGGATCCCATGCTCTGGCAGGCTTATTGTAGATGTACATAATTCATTCCTCTTATGAGAGGAAAATGATATTAGCCAGACTTCTTAAAGCCCAGAGGACAGGCCACCAAAAGTCTTAGGGATTCCTCCTGCTCCCCAGTCCTCACACTAGCCCATCCTCACCCCCCAATCCTCACGCTAGCCCATGCACAAATCCACTCATTAGAGACAAAGACACTCACAATGCTACTACACAACCCCACAGAAACACAACCCACAGAAACCTAGTTAAACCCTATGATACATGGACACATACTCAGAAATCCAAATGGAAAATCCCCAGGCCAGACAGAGTCCAACACCCTCCCCTGTTCCTGGGCTCAAACTCAGTCTTGCTCCGCCCCCAAGTGCCCCAGCTCAGCTGGCAGTCCTGGAAAATGCTGACCTCAGAGGATGGCTGGGGGCTGAAGGTGACATGTCCTCCTACACTAACCATTCTGCACCCCCTCCCTCCCCGCAGGCTGCCCCCTCCCCCTTCTGACCTTCATTCTCAGCTGAGCCAACACCGCTTTGGTTGGCCTCTGCCCTCACAGCCGCTCCTTGACTCTCGCAGCTGACAGCAGAGGCACATTCAGTCACAAAGGCATATCTAGTCACATGTGCCTTAATGTTCCCATTCCCTTGTCACACACAGTCACACAGTCACACAGACACACACACACACCGACCAGCACCAGCATACCTCATGCTAGAGCACTTGTGGAGTTCTGTCTTTCATTCAGTCTCTCTCTTTTCTGTGCCTTCTTGTTCTTTCCAAGATGCCTTGTGCCCATGGGAGTGTAAGGCAGGACAGCCCCTTACCTCACAGGGCAGATCAAAATGCTGAGGACAAAGATGGGTTTGTCTGGCTGACCTTGTCCTGTCCTTCCACTGTCTAACTGTGGTCCACACATGCTGGCTCAGAAGCTCATGCCTAAGTGTCTCCAGCCCCGACCCTGCCCTCCTGTCCTGCATAGCTGGAACACTTCAGAATGGAGAAAGACAGCTTAAGCAGAATGATTGTATTTGCTGTTTACCACCAACAGCCCTCTGGAAGAGCAGGTCCAGTGCAAGCCAAGCTTCTGGGCATTTCTAGAGGATCAGAAAGCCCCCAGGTTGACAGAGGTGTCTGAGTACTGGAGAGAGAAAAGAGAAGGAAGAATATTCAGAAAAAGAAAAAAAGGCAGTTGTGCAGTCTGGGGAGTTGTTTGTTCAGTGAAGCCCTAGTTTTCTCAGGACCTGAGGTCAATCCCAGAATCCAGGTAAAGGCTGAGCATGGTGGGCACATGCTTATAATCCCAGCCTTGGGGAGGCAGAGACACAGATTCCTGCTGTTGGATGGTCAGCCAGCCTAGCCTACTTGACACATTCCAGACTGCTGAGAGGCCTTGTCTCCTAAAAAGGTGCATGGCAGCCAAGGTTGTTCTATGGCCTATACATGCAGGCATACACCATACACACGTGCATACATGTATACATGTACACACACAAAGAAAATAGGCATGTGTGAGAACCCCATAGCTCCCCCACCTCCCCAAGCTCTCCGTTTCACAGCCAAGTCGTTTTTCATTGAGGCTCTCAGCGTTTGGTGATGTGTGCGTTCAAGACGCTGCCTTGGGTGGAATTTCACAAATTGCCCTTTAGAGCACGTAAGCAGAACAGATACTTCTGTTTTTCAAATCACAGATCCCCCAGCCCAGACTCCCCCATTAACCTTGTGGTGAGAGGATCCACACACTGATGGTAGTAGTGTTGTTGGTGTCATTGATGTTTGTGGCCATAGTGGCAAGATTGATGGTAGCTGGGCCTCGGGGTTTCTGCCGGTATGTTCTGCGGCTATACTTGAACATCCTGGAACACTTGCGCTGGGACCCACCCATACCTGGCCTTCGGTATGGAGAACTCATGCCCCAAGGCCTAGGGGCACGGACAAGTTGAGAGGGCCCCATGACTGCAAAGAGCTTCTGAGGGGTTCTGTTGACCAGGCAACTGAGGTCTCTATGACATATGGAGCCTGCCTAAGGGTGATGCGCTTTGTCACAGGTTTGTCCCATCCCCCACGTCCCATCCCCCACCCAGACATAGCTCAGACTTCCTCACAGTCCTCTTCATGGAGAGTAGCCCAAAAGCCAGACAACCACAGTTTGATCCCTTAGGGAAAAGAACTCTGGTGGGGGTGGGGGAAATCACTCGGTTATTTTCCTTCATCCACATTAATAATACTGCAAATGTATTGAGCACCTACTGTGTGCCAGATACTAAGCTTAGTATTTCACAAACTTGATTTCATTGACTCCACCACAGCCCTGTGAGGAGACTCTACCAATAATCTTATTTATAGAGGTTAATTCTCATTCTTCCCAGTAGTTAGAGGTTTAGAAAGTTGTTGTAAACACTGAATTAACAAATACTGAAGCTGGGTGTACTAGTACAGGCCTTTGATCCCAGCACTTGGGAAGCAGAGGCAGGAGGATCTCTGAGAGTCTAAGGCCTGGCTGGTCTACACAGAGCGGCAGTTCTCAACCTGTGAGTCGAGACCCCTTTGGGTGTCGAATATCAGATCTCCTGCACATCAGATATTCACATTAGATTTATAACAGTAGCAAAATTACAGTTATGAAACAGCAATGAAAGTAAGTTTATGGTTGGGTCACCACAACATGGGGAACTGTATTAAAGGGTTCCAGCATCAGGAAGGTGGAGAACCATAGACAGAGTTCCAGGTCAGCCTATGACTATACAGTGAGACCCTGCCTCAAATAAACAATAATACTGAATCACTCATTACTTCTTTTTTTTAAATATAAAGGGGTTACTTTTATTATTTTCTTACATAACATCTTAATGAATACATGTGCATTTTTCTCAGCTGGCAAATAAGACAGAGCAAAATTTCCTTGTGCTTGGGAAGTCAAGAGCAATCACCTGTCTCGGGAGGTTTCTTACGACGATTGTGGTACTGTTCATGCAGGAACCAGCGGTGCTTCGTGGTGAAGAACACCTTGCTGAGTTGTTCTATCATGGAGCCTTGCTCAAGCCATTTGCTTTTTATTTCTAATTTCGTTTTCAGCATTTGTTCATGTGTTTCTTCATTATTATGCAAAATGTCTGGTGAGGGATAGGTTTTGTGTGTTCGTACGGGATGTCCACAGAAGGGTGGTAGCACACTATTGTCTGCCATCGGATGTCAAAGCGAGCTCTACCTTGTAGTTGTAGTCATCTGGAAGAGAAGAATGTGTAGATTTATGACAAACACTAGATAAGTCTCCATTTTGGATTGGAAATAAATGTTTCCAGACAGGTCTGCTTGATGTCACCCATTTTACTGCTGCAGTTATGATCTTTATAAGGTGACATGAAAAAAGATATTGTGAGGAGAAATCGCTTCTCAAATCTGTTTCTAGGCACACAGGCTTTCATTCCACGGGCCCGCCATCTTGCTTCAATCCCACTCATTACTTCTAAGAGATACACAAGTTCCTGTGACTCCTGGTCATAATATTTTTGCCAGACTATCAATGCATCATCTGTTTTTATGTATAGAGGCTATTTATTTGTTCTTTTTTGTTGCTGTTTTTTGTTGATGTCTTTCTTTTCTTTTTGTTTTGTTTTGATTTTTCAAGACAGGGTTTCTCTGTGTACCCCTGGCTCTCCTGGAACTCACTCTATAGATCAGGCTGGCCTTGAATTTACAGAGATCCACCTGCCTCTGCCTCTGAAGTGCTAGGATTAAAGGTGTGCACCACAACCACCTGGCTATTGTTGCTTTGTTTTTTGTTGTTTTTTTTTTTAAAAAAGGTCTTGTTTTGTAGCCTAGATGGGCCCAGAACCTACTACAGCAATCCTCCTGCTTTAGCCTCCCAAGAGCTAGAAGTAATGAACCATTATCCTCCAATGAGTCATTTTATGTAATATGTAGTGTTGAATCTTCAACACTCAACTCACGAGCAACAGCAATGTAACTGTCTGAATCGAGGTTAGCTAACAAAGCTGAACCGGTAGTACAAGCCTTTAATCCTGGGAGGTCAGGTAGGCCAGGTATCTAACACATCTAGCAAATGTGTATCCTCTAAAGTATATCTCAACTTTCTTGTGCTTAGGAATACTAGATAATAGCAGCTCAGCACCACTAGGGCCACTTGGGCCAGCAACATCATTAATGACATAATAATCATCCAATAGAAAAGAAAAAGAAACTAAAACATTTGAATAAAAAATATTGATAGTAATTAGACTGCAGGGCAAACATTGGTTTGTAAGAGCTGAAGCATGTTTCTGGGGGTAGAGGATCCCTCCTATTCAACACGCCTCTACTGGGAATGTGTGTCAGGCACTCAGGACTCTTACCTTTGTGTACATTGAATAATTGCGAAAGCGACACAAGACCTGGTCTCGTGGTCACAAATGGATGCGGTGACTAGGTGAATTCACAGATATGGAATCTGAATGATGAAGATTGACCATAGAAGGAAACCACCTTGGTGAGGTATAGTCATAGAATCAGAGGCAGCTGGGGGTGCAGATCCACAAGCTGCCAGATCCAGAGCCCAGGGCACTCACCTTTTGCTATCCTATGCTCCTTTATGTGTTTATCCAGGATATTCCATAACAACCAGGGACATGGAGGAATGTGAACTCCCAGAGGTCTTCCTCAGATGGAAAAGAAAGTCCTGTGGAAAAAGGGGTAAGAGCTGTAACCCTGGTTTTACCTGTTCTTGTAGGAAGCAGACAGGAAAGTTAGGTCCAGGCCTTGTGCTAAGGGGAACTTCAGATCTGCCCATTTCTCCACACCTTAACCCCAATCCTCTCCCTTCCATCACCTTCCTGTACCTTCAGTCCTTCAGGAACTTCAGGTCCCAGATTGTGGGGCCTCACCATCTCCCACTTTGCTCTCCTTAACTTTTAGCCTCTGTACCTATGAACCCTTGGCCCCTATTCAGACTCTGGGTCAAAGCCTCCTGCCTGCCTGCCTCCTTAGAGACTCCATTACAGTTTAAGATAGGCTAACAGGCTGAGTTCTGCCTCTCACAAGTTATGTGAGCCCAGCAAGTGCTTAAGATCTCTGGGCTTCTGGTTTCCCATATTTAAAATAGGGATTAAAAAGAAAGTCTAAAATGGGTGTGGCAGCCTAGACCTGTAATCTTAGCAGGTGGGAGGTGGAGGCTAGGAGGGTCAGGAGTTCAAGGTCATCTTTAGCTTTACAGAGAGTTGCCAGGCTGGGCTACTTTGAACGTGCAACAACAAAAAACCCAAACCAACCAAATAAACAGACAAAAACAACCTAGAACAAACAAACAAAAAAGAAAGTCTGTTTTATAGGATTGTTGTACGAAAAAAAATAATATTGCACATTTAAGGCATGTTTTATTAGTGTAGTCTGGTATAGCTCTGGCTGGCCTGGAACTCAGAGAAATCCACAAGCCTTTGCCTCCTGAGAGCTTGGATAACAGGCATGAACCACCAAGCTCAGTCCATTTGTTTAAATTTTGAGATAGAATCTCACTATCTTTTTCCCAGAAGGGTTTTTAATTTGTAGATCCTCTTGTCTTAGCCTCCAGAGTAGCTGGGAATATAAGTATGGCCTCCTGGCTTATTATCTGAAATGTTATAATCCCCTCCTCTCGGTCTCTACAGCTGTCTCCTTCCTCACAAACACAGCAAACTAAAAAATCCACTTGCAGGCTGGAGAGATGACTTGGCAGCTAAGAATGCTTACTACTCTTGCAGAAGGCCTCTTAGTTCCCAGCATCCACACTGCTTAGATCCAACCATCGGTAACTCCAGCTCCAGGGAATCTAAGGCTGTTTTCTTCTGACCTTTGCAGGCACCATGTGTAATGGCTTTCTTTCTCTTTAAGAGACAAGCCACGCTCACTCCCTCCCCCATCTGCTGAGGCAGGCT
>LOJH01042832.1:0-14115 GCA_001685095.1 Ellobius talpinus
AGATGATGTGTCTTAAATATCAAGCAATGCATACATGAATCCTACTTTATGACACGCACATTGGTGTAACATAGAGGAGTCAGCCCCCTCCCCAACACACTGATATCATTATTTTCTTGTTTTCAATATATAGTCAGAAATAAATTTAAAACTACAATTAACCAGAATATGTATGTATGATGAAATTATATGCTATAGCCCAGATATTCATGCCATCAAAACGCAATTACAAGACTCTGACTACAAGATTCCTTCCAGAACTACCCCATCTTGAACAGAGGTTTGTAAGTGTTCAGTAGGGCCACGCAAAAAGGAAGGACACGTCTGTCTGGCAGGATCACGTGACTTTTATAGTCATAAATTATAACCCTGATAGATAAATGACCCACATGTATTTAAGAAGAAAATACACAAATATTATAGAAATGTATTGTCTAAGGATCAAAGCCTTCACTTTGAAAATGACCTTTGGAGAAAATGTATGGCCTAGTACTTTTCAGCCTTTGCTCCTGTAAGATGTGGTGACGGGAAACCTCATCACCACATGCTACTTAGCCTTTGTAAATACCCTCCACATGTTTATTCCTTCCAGTTATTTATTTCACTTTTTAAATGTAATGGGAGAGAGGAGTTGACCGAGAGATGATATGTGTATGTGTATAAACACGTTAAAGAATAAATACAAATGATCTTTAAAAATGGAAAAGATGCTTGCGTCAAGTTCTGAGGCCTGTGCTCACCTTCCTGGCAACTCAACATAATAATCCACAACAGTCACATGGTCTGGCGGACAGTAGTAATGACCACTGTCCATAAAGTATATTCAAGTCAAAGACTGTTTTTGTATTTTCTCTTCTTGAAAAATGTCATGACTTACTAAGTTTGAAACTTAAATAGTAAAATTATTGCTAGACAGAGGGTTTATCTTTCAAATTTCAAAGAATAATTTATAGCCACAATGTAGACATCAAAAACAAATTATCTGCTAACAAAATTTAAGACTCCTTATTCAATGCAAGATTTGTTTGGAGCTGAACAAGCATGGCTTGCTCATTATTCCTAAAATATATGTTTAATTAAATTAAAACGTCTCTAAAGGCAGTGTGGAGCCAGGAGGGGGAAAACAGCGTCAGAATCATTTAGAGTGAAATGGCTAGACCATGTGTCTCTCTTTCTTGCATTTTTTCATGAGTTTTGTTAATTTTATCTTATAATCTATATCTATGCAACTTCCTAAAATCCCATTTTATGATTTTATGAGTTTATTTTACTGATTAATTAGCTAAGATGTTTGTGAGTATATTTTTTACTAGAAAGAAATGTGGACATAACTCTTAAAGTTAGGCAATTAGTACTTTTAAATAAGCAAATTTGGCCATATATCTGTTTATAATTGTGTATGTGTGTATGTGTGTGTGTGTTCTCAATCATCCACACGGAAACAGACATGGCTGGAGAGATGGTTCAGAGTTAAGAGTGTACACTGTTCTTGCCGAGGACCTGAGTTCACATCCCAGCACCCAGGCTCGTTAGCGCACAGCTCACTGCCTTTACCTCTAGCTCTAGGGGATGAGACACCCTCTGCTGTGCTCCCCTGCCACCTGCACTCTTATGCGTATCCACATGACATACTCACACCTCAAAAGTAATAAAACTAAAATTTCATTAAAAAAAAAGAAATATTAAATACGCAGACATTGCTCATAGTTTCCTTTACTAAAGAGTTCTGTTACTCAAACTAATTTTCTATCCAGGGACAAACACAAAGAGAAGCTTCTGTTTTTATTGTGAAACTAAGGTCTGTCCGCCTATCCTATCCTTGATCTTCATAGAGCCAATGACAGAGAATGGTTGAACTTTTCTATTTCCATCTCTCATATTTACTGTCTGTCAGGTTTTGGGAGCTAGTGGTGAGGTGTATTGTTCATTTGATTGGCACTATGGAAGCAACAGCGATTTGTACATTTTCTTCCCAACTCAATTTTCACCATTGTTGCTATAGAGTTAAATCATCCATCGTAGAACTGTTTACCATAAGTAGAGAAGAGGGCAGATTTGGGACATTTTTTCCCTAAATAACAAATAGCTAGCTACATGTTTACCAACATACATGAGTTATATGCATGTGGTATATATATTATATATAAATATGTGTGTATATATTATACATATTTATTTCTATTTATATTTGAGTATGTTGTACTTAAATCACATACATAAACACACACTTGGGTCTTTTCTTAATATCTTAATTTTTTAATATATAAATGAAACTTGTCTCAAATTGAGACTGCATATGTTTTTCAAGGCTGCCTTACAGATGTAATAAATAACCTTTAACTTTCTACCTCTTTTGCCACACCAAATAGAATCGTTAATCATGAGGGAGTGCGTATGTACCTTTTTCTGGAGGAACTAGCACCTGTTTGTTTCCCCAACCTATTGGGAATAGCAGTTCAATAAGCAGAGATTCACACTTCCAATGAATTATCAGTTGCATAAAACAAATGCAAGCAACAATGCTGAAATCTACTTCCCTTTTCTTTGCCTGCATGGGATGGCAAGTTGATTGCCCCAGAGCAGAGCCCAGTTCATCGGAGCTTTGTTCTCTGCTCAGTGTGCACCTGCTCATACACAAAGGACCGCAAAGAAGCTGAACGCCATGATACAGGAGAGAGCACCTCCTCAGGTGCTAAGTGAAAAGCTCTTCTGAATCTCCAAGTGGGTGCTGATTTCCATGAATGAACTCTTTGTTCTGGCAGACTCCATTTCTATGAGCAGTACCGTAACTCTTTAAAATCACTGAAAATGCCTAAAGACCACCCTAGATCAATCCATAATTCCTACTACCCCTTACGAAAGAAAGAAACGTGTTGCTGTTATCCATTTGCCAAGGAGCGCAGGTGGGTTTGCCATGTGGTTGAAAGTGCAAGGTTAGTAGTTAGTTCCATTGTACCTCCACACAGTACTTGATAATGAGAGCCAAACGCTGGAATAAATAAGATGGGTGGTGTTTTATTCAAGGAGGCCTGTTAATCACTACTGACTCGCTGTCTGCATCACCCATTTGAGCAGGTTCTACTGTTAATGTGCAGCAAGAAGCTGATGTTCCTCTTGTGTCCAATGAGAAGTGCCAGCAACAGCTGCCAGAATACAACATCACTGGAAATATGATATGTGCAGGATATGAAGAAGGAGGCATTGATTCTTGTCAGGTAACTACTGGATAGCAGTCATATGATACATTTAGGCAGCATTTTCTCTGCTTAGTCATAAGTGGGGAGTCAAGAAATCACCAAGGATCCTGAACTCCACTCCTTTCATGATAAATTGGATTATTGGCCATGAGTGACCCTAGACAAGCCACTTATTCTTTGAGAGGGTTAAGTAAGATAACACATATAAGGCAATCAGCAAACATTAAAATCCAATTAGGGGATTTTATTAGGACACTTACTAAATATATTTTCTGGCATGTCTTAATTATTTGGAAAGTAATAAAATATTAATGCATCTAGATTGACTGCATTAAACTAAACTACAAAGTACTACAGAACAAATAAATAATTCATATATGTGAAAGTAACCATTTATATTGTGAGAACATGATTTTACTGTGTTAAAGTGTAGCAACTTGTTTCATACAGTAAAACATATATAACATAATTTGACAACTATTTTTGACAGACAGGCAGATAAATGTGTAGGTTTTTCCCTAGTTAAATCAATGTCTCAATTATGTTAAACTTTCAGATTGGTTTTACATTTCTTCTGCCTTGATGAACATTAAAAATAAAACAGCTTTACACTTCTTTAAAATTTACCTTTGGGTCTTTATACTTCCCTTATAAAATGAAAAATGTGCCACAGATAAGATAAATTACCACTTAAGATATGATTTATAGAATTATTTGCAAGAGGGAAATCAACTATACAATTTCAATTATAGTTAATGGGGGCTGCATGGCAGACAGTTCACAAATGAGGTAGAAAATACAACAGTTAATGCTATTGATCTTAAGTTACATTATGCCATTAACTCATTTCAAACCTGTGGAATCTTATACTTGGCTCTGCTTTCTACAGGGTCTAACCATGCTACTCATTAGCAAGAAAAAAATTCCAAATGCATAGAAATATTTTATGCAATACAATGTTGTTTTATTGAGCAACAATCACTCTAGATTGCCACATGACTTTCCAGGTTCAACATTAATATTAACTGGTGAAATAATAACACATCATTTCAAATTTTAATATATCATTGTTTGAATACATTCACTGCATCATTGGGATTTTAGCCTCAAAATTTGCCCAATCCGGCAGACACAATTGCTTTGCATATTGTAGCCTTCTGAATTCAAAGTCAATAAAAGAGACTATAGAATATCTTCTCATTGATAAAAAGAGTTAACACCATTTCACTTTTCACCCAGAAACTGCATCAGTAATTTGTCAGTAGTTTCACAAACATAGCCTACACTGCATCAAATGGATCAGCTTTCCCTAGAACTGGTTCAAATTACAAATTTAAGTGTCCATCACATACCTGCAAATCAGAATCTTAGCCTTTCATCCCAGCACTTGGGAGGCAGAGGCAGGCAGAGCTCTGTGAGTTCGAAGCCAGCCTGGTCTACAAGAGCTCGTGCCAGGACAGGGTCCAAAGCTACAGAGAAACCCTGTCACTAAAAAATAAAATAAAAAAAACACAAAATCTTAAACTGAGGACCAATGATGTATGCTTTCTTATGTCTTCAGGTGACTCTAATATATAATAAAATTTGAGAACCATTGAACTAAGGAGAAATAGTCACAAACCCTTTCACATTTGAAGAGGTTAGTGACCTTTTCTGTTTTTATTAATATATACTACATATTCTTATATACTATAAATAGTGTCAAAGTAGAAACATAGAATCAGTTTTAATATTTGTATTCTTGCATTAGCTTATACTCTAAATAGTTGCATTTCTTTGAAATAATAGAAGAAATCTCATTGCACAAATTATAATATTAAGTTTAAGAATTTACATAATGTGAATAACATAAGGTTGGATAATAGAAAGTGATATATTTGAAACAGCCAAGGCCCCCAGCCATGTAAAACCCAGAAGAAAGGCAGCAAGCCTTCTGCAAGATTGATGGATCACTGCCAGTCAACAGACTTAGTCTACACAAAGTAAATTAAAACAATTGATCCTAACATCAATATCTTATACTTTCCTATTAAAATGTCAATTATTTTCATAAAATAGAAGGAACCAGATAACTTGTTTTAAAAACATCTGATTAAACGTTCATTTATCTTTAATAACTTCTAAGTCATATATAACATATTGTGAGCAATAAACTTCCCATAAATATTTCTCATACTAAAATCAAGTCCTTAAGATGCAAAAGTAAAAATTGCTGCCTTTCCTCTAGACAGTTTTGGCACAATTGTTAAACCTTGAATATAGGTAACCTGACAGGCCACCTTTTTCTCTATACATAGCACGAAGGATGGTTAGAATATCAGGCAAGGGGTCTCTCAGGGTAATTTCTAACATTGATCCAAATTTTAAATACTCTATTACAACAGTGATTTTTGATCAATATGCCTTTAATTCCAGCAGAGGCCAGCAGATCTCTGTGAGTTCAATGCTAACCAGATCTATATAGCCAGTTTCAGGCCAACAAAGGCTACTCAGTGAGAACCTCTCTCTCAAAAAAAATGACAAATAAATAAATAAATAACAAGAATCTTTTGCATAACTAATATGGGAAAATGTTTGTTCATCTTTTTATTATTGAGTAATGATGCTTTATGTCCATACTATTTTTATATGCCTTAGAGAGGAATCATTACGCTCAAATAAGACCTATATGATTAACTGTACAGACAGGATCAACTATCACTTATTACTTAACAAGTAATATAAGTGATACTTATTACTTATACTGTGACAAAAATCCACCCTCCTATAACTGAAATCTAAACGAAACACATGATATGATTGCTAGAAAAATATGAGATTTGCTTATTTTGGTTGACATTTTAAGGTTTTTGAATCTGGTTGGTACTTGAAACTTCCAGTCGCATAAGAGAATAAAATCTAAAGCCCTGTGAGCTCTTCGTTCTCCTAAAATCATCACGTGGAATAGCGTGGCTGTTTGTGGGAAGGCTTTGTCTCATACTTCACATGTTATGTCATATAGTGATTAGCATGTTGATGTTGGCATGGCTTATTACTGCAGCATTTTAGAGAATGTCTAACTATGTTGAAACACAATCAGGAAAGTCAGGAACTGGTTGCTAAGAAATGCTCCATGAGAATGATATACTTTCTCTTGTTACCATTTGCCCCATCTCTTTCAGGAGCGAATTTCTCATGACTCAACAAATGGTGAGAATGTGGAAACCTAGCTGGCAGTTGATCATATGTCTGGACATTTATTTTCCAATTGGTGATCTTAGCACCATTTGTACTGGCTTGTACTGATTAACACTTTTTGTTGTTGTTCACTCTTTAGGGTGATTCAGGGGGACCGTTAATGTGTCAAGAAAACAACAGGTGGCTTCTTGTTGGTGTGACATCATTTGGAGTCCAATGCGCACTGCCTAATCGCCCTGGCGTATATGCCCGGGTCTCAGAGTTCGTAGAGTGGATACAGAGTTTTCTACATTAATCAGTTTCCTGACCCAAGCATGGAAGTTGGGAAGTTTTGGTTTATTTGTTTGTTTGTTTTTTCTTTTTACTCAAAATAGCATGGCAACTGAGAGTTTCATGAGAAGAAAGAAAAAGCCTTTCTATTAAATTGAATCATTTAAATACTGGGATGAAGAAGAAAAACAAAACAAGAAATTAAAATCAATCTCTGCAGCATTAATTAATTCTAAAATGAATTTTTGTTTCATAATAAACAATTATTTTATGGACTTTATCATTTCCTTTTCTTGAATCATTCTTACCATTGTCTCTTGTGTAAAGGTTTTTACTTTAACATATATTTAAGCAAAACTCCATAAAGAAATGAACTGTTATAGCTTACCTGACATAAGCTGTTGTTTGAAGTGAACTGCTGTAACTCAGCTAGTTTCAGCTCAGTGTACCTCAGAGTCACCATTGCTTTCTCGCCTTACCATCTGTATGCATTTCTATTAATATGTAATGTTTTCCCTGCTCATAAAAGCACATTTATTGTAAACTCATATCACAAGCATAATCACATCATATCTGTGTCTGTCATCGAGGTAATGAAAACACACCCACCTTTCTCTCCTGCCCTAGCATCAACATAAAAGTAAACTACCTAATGCCGTCATTCTACACAAGGAATCATTATCAGGGTCATTTTAACATACCATTTACTTCAAGCTGGAGTTTTTTTAAAATCACAAAAATATGCAGGTATCTTGAGGAAATCAATTATTAAAATTTTCTTAGTTTATATGTTTACAGAATATTTTTAGCTTGAAAAACTCATTCAGACACAGTTGAATTGCCCATTAAAGCCAAAAATGTGTAATAAATTAATTTGCTTTACTACTTTAATCTCTTGGATCATTTCCAGAGTAGCTGCAAATGTCAGTTTAGCTCACAACACAGAATCTGCTGCAATCTACAGAAACATAACATAAATTGTACATATACACACACAGAGACATATTTTCAAGCACACACACATTTTTGCATGAATTGAAACAACAAAAGGACAAATGGGGTTCAAACAAGTAGAAAAAGATGGGCAATTGCTATGGTTGCTTTGTGGAAGGAAGGAAGCTTCAGGTACATTTAGAGAGAATGATTACTGTCGGGGCACACTTAAAAGACACTGGAAAGTTGATTGAGGTCAGAGGTCAAAAGATAATCATGATGCTGTACCTAAAGACTATTAGAGCTTGCAAACATATTAAAAGAATATTAGACAAGATGATTGAGGATTGAATGTTTCCATAAACAGAATAAATAACAATAAAAATAATAAAAACATAAATAATCAGGGGTCTCAGAACACATTCTTCTTAGTAAAAACTTACTGCTAAACTAAATCCTAGCAAGCAGAAAAGAGTGGGGTGTTTTATTTGTTTTGAATACTTTAAGGTAGCTCAATACTTAGTGGTATTTCCCAACATATATTAAGTTATGCTCTGAAAATGCAGAACAATTACATTATGTATCAGTTTGTTTTTCAAGGGCCAGATAAAGCTTCCAGAAACACTTAGGATGGTATCGTTACCGTTTTCTAAGGGCAAAGAAATGTATTTTCCCACCCTTATCACAGATGGAGTTTGTCATCAATACCAGAGTTTATCCTGACCTGGATAAGGATAAAAGGGTAACAATAGCCTTCCCCTTTCACTGTGTGCATCCACCCTCCAGCTGTTAGGGTTTTGGGGGGCACAGACAAAGGGAAAGCCCAGGTTCCCTTCTCACAGTTCTAACTAAAGGGAGAAATGGGTGGGGTTGGCACGGAGAGAAAACATAGATCCAAACAGCTGCATTGATCCAAACAGCTCCATATTTTGATCCAAATTATGGAGAGCCACAGAACGGATGGGGGCTGAATGAGGACAGCCTAACTTAGAATGCAGTTGCCAGTTCTCAGCCTCAAAGCTGCAGAAAAAAGATCTGCGGTCCCTTTTTGCCTTTTGTTTTGGAAAAACCAAATCTACTTAAGGAAACTATTGTCCAACTGAAAAACTGAAAATATCGTTTCCCTGTTCACTCTATATCCTTGCCTTCTATGTTCTTCACATGTAATGTTTGTTTTCATCTTCAGGTCGTGATGAAACACATCTGTGTTCTGTTGATTTAAGAATTTAGACAACACCAAGGATCATTCCTCAGAAATAAGAACTTTTTATTTGGTTAAAAGTAACACAGGGACATTCAAAGACAAAATAGTTACAACTCTCTCTTGAGAAGAACAAATGCTACGTGTTGAAGAAACTTGATCACACAGAGGAAGCCACGGTGCACAGTCATAAACAAACCCTCTTCAAAGATATCCAAACATCAATGACCTCTAGCCCATGGCCCGTTAGTGTGATTTGTAGTTTTTGTTTTGTTCTTGGTCTGTAATAACAGTGTGCTCTGCCTAGCATTACACAGCTGAAAACCATTCATCCCTATATATCAATACCAGCTAAATTCAGTTAGGAAAATCTTAGCCGAGGTGCAGCTGTCTGACTCCAGGGTCAATCCAAGCCCTCAAACAGCCATCCTGTTCGGTGCACAGGGAAGAGCCACACATTGATTCCAGACACTCAGAGAACAACTTGCAATTCTATAGGCAACATGTGAAGAACTGTGATTGGTACTGTGGACACATTTTTTTTTCAAGATAAACTACATTGGTGTCTATACAACTATTAGTAAAGATATTTTATTACAAAAATCAGTTTAATTTTAAATTAAGAATAATTGTAAGGCACGTGTCTTGCACAATTGATGTTAGACAGTTCTTGCCTCTAAGTAAAGTGTTTTAGGAGATTTATAGCACAGCCAATGAAACAGCTTCTTATTTCTGAAGATATTTCCTAAACCTTATGCAAACAAAAGGAGGAAAATGGAAAGAACTTGAACTATTTCTGAAAAAAAAAAGTTTTCCCTATGGAAATATTTCTTCATGTCTGGGTAAATTCAGTATTTAATCAAAACAGCATGTATGTAAAAATGAAATGCCATAAATATAAATATTAGAACAATCTATTTTAATCAAACACTTTTGCAAAGGTAAAATTTTTTGCACACTGTAAATTCAAATACAATTAATATTACATGAAGTAGATCAAAATGATGAAGGTAATGAAAAGCAAAAGGAACTACTTCCAACCCTGGAATTCCAGATGCGTCCACTGAAGTTTTATCTGCATGATCCATTTAAATTACATGATGTTTGGGTGCATCCTTTAGCTGAGTAAGCAGGTCTCACTCCATGATAAACACAGCATATTTTGTACGTTAAACTATGAACATATAAAAATTATTTTGACATTTGCCTCAAGGGGGAGCTTACAGTTCATCTTGTAGATCCTTTGAGATTTCAAGCCATTCAAAGCAAATGATGCCATTACTTACACTGATCGGAAATTACAAAACTATCTTTGTTTTCTGGAGCAAAGTCAGTTAGTTATTAGACTTCCATGCCACTTTCCTTTCTCGTGCTCTTGGAAATCCACAGTGTAGACTGGTTCGGGCTAGTTTTTGTTCTTCCTTTACTGAAAAACATAAAAAGAAATAAATTCAGTTCCTGAATCTTACCAGGCTGGCCGTGTCTTCATCCAAAGAGAGATGCTCAGACAGCTGTTATGAATCCTTCTTTCCTCATCGGCACATTTACCATTCCTACAAAAGAAAAGTCTAGATCATCCCACTGTGTGAAGATGACAAACAATTCCAAACACACCTGCATCTGTTGACTCACCATAGAGTTTAAACACCCATGCACCACAATGCCTGACGGAGTACTAAAACTTTAATTTTCCCACAATGAACCTTGTTTTCTTTGGCCAAGGTTTCTAAATCTTGCTTTATGGGTACTCTAATAAAATAGCTGTTGCAAGTAGTGTCGGTCATCCAAACACACGCTGTGACCCTAAATATCAAGACTACCTGTCCCCCTCCGACCATCCGTTTTGCTAAGCTTTACTTAGGCCATTTGCGTCCAGAAAGCTTCATTGTGTCTCTTTCTCAAATCAGCCTAAGTCCAAAGCAGACACATATTTGGTGACTTAGGAGCTTGTGAGCTTTTCTTCCAAGACATGGTTGACATGGAAGTTCTGTGCTCATGGTAGCCTGTGCCTGGAATTTGGGTGATTTTTCCTACAGTGCTCGCTAGTCAGGCTCCTACAGAAGTGTCTGTTTCTAAGATTCCCCAAGTCACCCTGTACCAGATTCCATGTCAAAATCTGCGTTTCTTTGCTTTAGTTTCCTGACGATGGCCTCTCACCTGGTCTGGCCACATTCCCTGTGCTTAGTATTTACTTCTACCCGTAGGTACCCACACTTCCTTCAGCCTCTAATGGCTTTTGCCACCCTCACAGCCCTCACACACCCCTGCACGGTGCCATCATCCTGCAGATTTGCAAAACTTCTTAAAGAAAACGAACTAACTCTAAAGCCACAGGATTACAAGGAAAAATTGTTTGTTCATATCAATTTCAGCACTGTTGTGATTAATACAAAATGTAAATTACATGTTGTATGGATAGTCCTTCAAATAAATCAGGTCAACATAACTTAATTCTACCAAATATAGCTAGCATGAGGAGAAAATAAGCCAGGCAGAGCTTATGAAGGGCAGAGTACTTTTAATGGTAAGAAAAGAAGTTATCAGTGTTGCTTTAATCATAATTAGTGTCATTTAAAAGTTCTACTAGTTAAGGGAAGGAAAGTTTTTCTGAAAATGATATGGAATGAGAGAAACCGCCATGTGTACCAGATTGGAATTTAAACTTTCTGCAAGGCACTCAGATGATAATGGAGTGGAGTCTTTGATGAAGTTTCTCCTTGCTTTCCTGGAAGAAAGGAAAAGGGGAGGATCTAAGAACGGTGAACAAAGGACTTCAGGTCATCCCGGCAACTGAAAGTGCCCAATTTTGGTTTATTTTTTCACTCCGAAATTTTCAAACAAGTAAAGACAGCCACAGATCTTTTGAATGAATACAACCACTTTTTGGAGACAAACAAAACAATCCTTAGAGGAGATGCTGTTGCTCAACACACTAACACATTTTACTTGGCAAGTGAGAATGTTTGAAGCATATGTTTAATGTTTACTAACCAGTTTGCTACTTAAATGGATACTTTAACAGTCTGTCTGGGCTAAGAGGGAATTAACATTCCTCCTACACCATTGCTTTCCCAATGAGAAATCTAACATGATTTCATCTATAGTCTTCTGAATTAGAGCAAGAAATGACACATTTTCTACTGTATTTATTATATACAAAATACTAGAAAATAAATTTTATAATGTTTCACAAGTCTCTCAATGAAAGTCAAGAGGATCACAACATATATTAATTTTCCAGACTTCATTTTAACAACCCTGATTTTTAGCTTAAATATTTTTTGTATTTTCAATCATGTTAATGTTTTGTTTTATTTGACTTTTTTGGTTTTTTATTGGCTTGATTTGGTTCATAGGAAGTGTTTGTTTGTTTGTTTGTTTAGCTATGTTCTTGTTATATAGCCCCAGCTCGACTCAAATTTGTAGCCCAGCTGGATTCAAATTTGTAGTCCTTCTGCTCCCCAGCCTACTGAGTTTTGGGACTATAGGCATGTCCTGCCAGGCATGCCTAGATTAGATCACTTATTAATATACATTAATCATCTATATCCTTTCAGGTTGCTACTTTTCAGGCTCTTCAGGATTTATTTAAGGAAAAGAAGATGATGAAACAAAAAGGAAAAAATTATTTCATTTGCAGGTCCTGATATCATACAATCAATCTTTTGATCAATTATTGGACCATGAAACAGACAATTTTTTCAGCACATATGTCCTTATTTAAATGTATCTACTAGTGTTTTCTTTGATACATATTTATACTTAATTTTATTGAAATTTAATTGGCAGATCGTACCACACAAAAAAGTTTATTTCACTGGCTCAAGGGTAATAATAAGCATGAATAAGTGTTTGACAAGTTCCTAGAAGTCTTGCTATTCAGATATATCATTTTATTTCAAAATATCTGCCAGACANAGAGAGAGAGAGAGAGAGAGAGAGAGAGGAATGTTTGGAAATGAAGGAAGTCTTTTGTGATAAGGTCTCATGATGTATCTCAGACTGTCCTGGAACTCACTAACTCAAGCTGGCCTTGCACTCCTGGTAATACTGCTCGTCCTCTCAGTGGCACCACACTCAGCTCACTGTCTTCACAAATGCACTTAATTTCCTGGTCTTAAAGTGTCTTAAAACAGAAGCGTTTTATTTGAATCTTGAAACTATACTACATATATACCTATAAAACCAAGTCTTATGTATAACTTGATGTTCCGATTGAAAGATTTAACATCAATCTTATTTTAATTTAACAATCCAGAGAGCATATGTATAGTGTATCTTGTATGAGCTTACAAGTACTCACACTTCAGATCCATCATATATGCTAACTGTGCACCACAAGGCAACTGAAGATGACCCAACTGAGCCACCGTTTTCCTGACTGAAAAACAGAAACAGTAAAGCAAGCAGTTCATAGGACTTATGAACTGTGAAGGAGACATTGGATTTCTCATATAATCCGAGTATGTTCTATAACTCTCCATGTACTAGATTTTTACTGACAGGTAAGAACATTAAAATTCTTTAATGTAAGTTAATGATATAGTAACATTTTCAAAGAATGTCTCAAAATATACTTCAGGGTTTTGTCCTTAATTATCTTGACAAAAATATGGTTTTTACCTTTTATGTAACATCTGGAAACAGCAGGTTCCAAAAGCAACAAGGATCAGTAAAAGCAGCGGAATTGTTGGTATGATAACATAAATTAGATTGGGAATTATACCTGCAAAATAAAAGTTTTAGTGTTTAACGATAGCTCATGAAGGAGCTCAAAAGCAGCTATGAACAAATTTCTGTAATGATTAAGGTAAAATAGAGTTGTTACCAAAAAAATAAACTCCGAGTAGAAGAGCTTATGAAAAATACATAGACACTTTGAAAAAAACTTATAAATAAAACTTTAATGCCCTGGCTGACATGCTCAATTAAATATGCTTGCTTTTAAAGTTTTAATACATTTTCAATTCAGACACAGACTAATTTTCATAACATGTTAATAATCTTAGCTGTCTCGTTTTATTAATTCTTCTGCATCATTGCAAAAGTGAAGACTTTATATTGGGGAATAATAATTACTATAATCATTGCTGACTTAGTAGATAATGAATTATCTTAGCCAATAAGCTCGTTGTTGTGAGAAATGTAAGAATCTGGCCTTAAGTAAAAATAAGCACATACTAGGTGGTGATGCAGACATAACCCAGAGACATAAGACTTTGGAGACAATAACATGATTTAATTAATGATGGAGGAGTGTCTTCTATCCATCTGTTGCTTTCTTTGTTTAATTAATAAAGAAAACTGCTTGGCCTGATAGGTCAGAACATAGGTAGG
>LOJH01042833.1:0-14115 GCA_001685095.1 Ellobius talpinus
TCACAGAGATCTGCCTGCCTCTGCCTCCTGAGTGATGGGATTAAAGGCGTGCACTACCAACGCCTGGCTAAACATAAATTTTAATTTTGTTTTTGGGTGTTTTGCCTGCCTGTGTCTGTGCTCCAAGTACATGCCTGTGCCGGCAGAGACCAGGGAAGGTTGTTGGAGACTCTGGAGTTGTAATAATGATTCTAAACCTCCATGGGCACTGGAAATCGAACCCAGGTACTCTGCAAGAGCAGTAAGCCTTTAGAACATCGGAGGCATCTCTTCAGCCCCTTATGTGGCAATTTAAAAATTATTTTTATATGTGTGTCTGTATGTACATATGGGTATGGTGCCCCAGGAGTCCAGAATAGGGCATCCTATATTCAAGTCAGAGTTAGAAATGGCTGAATGGCTGTGAGCCACTGAAGTGGGTCCTGGAACCCGAACTTTGGTACCCTATAAGACAAATATGTACTCTTAACCACTGAGCCATCTCTGCAGCCCCCAATTTGACCAAATTTAGCTGCTACAAACTCTGTATTTTTCCCCATATTTCTCCTGTCTGACTTTCTTTTACATATTTTATTATATGAACTATTTGTAAATTATTTTGATCACCATTGGTAATTTCCAAGTATTTTCTTTTCTCCAAGTGACTTAAAAATTTGATTTAGTTCATCAGTCAGGAAGCCTTACGTGGTGACTCAAAGTCTAATCACATTTGGGAAGGCGAGGCAGGAAAACTGTGAACGTATTTAAAACCTGCCAGGACTACAAAGTGAAAGAGATTCTATTTCAACAAACCAATTTCTACCCCCCAAAAAAAAACTTTCTAAAAAAAAAATTAAACACCAGTCTGTAACCACAGGAGTTTGAAGTCTGAGAAAGGAGGATCTCAAGTACTAGGCTAGTCTGGGCTACAGAGTGATAGCTTGTCTCAAAAAATTTTTAGAAACTCAGGTGTTTCGTTCCACCTGAGTTTGTTGTGAAAGACAAAAATTAAAGACAAAATGTCTCCTGCCACCTATTTCTCCCTTTTTAATAGTTGTAGTTTAAACTGAGCGCCGTGGGTGATTTCAGTGTCCTCCTCCTTCTTTCATCAGCTCTGTCTGTGTTCATAGCCACTGCATTCCCTGGACACATAATTTTAAAACTAGCCAAAAAATTCCCCAATCCAAATAAATCCATACCTATGTATGGAGAGGGTGGCACAACCAATAACAGGATGAAAAGACCTTCCTTTTGGAGATGCAACAGGAAGTTGATGGACACTTGGCTTCTTAGCAGGAACTGTGAGAGCCAGAAGACAATCTAGTAACTTTACACTGTGCTAAGCAAATACTGGCCAATAGAATACCACGGAGAACCAGAGAACAAACATTTTCTTCAAGACTGAATCTTTTAGGGGCTAAGGAGGTAGGTAGGTCAGTGGATAACGGCTTGCTGCCCAAGATGGAGGTCCTGAGTTTGATCCTCAGAAGCACATAAGAAGCTGGGCGTGGTGACACATACTTCCAGTGCTTGAGGTGGATGTTCAGATCCCAGAGGTTTGCTGGTCACCCAGTCTAACCATCAAGGAGATCTATGACCCTGTCTCCAAGATACGTTCTCTGCCAAAATCCAATATCTTGCAGTTTTTGAAGAACATATTTTTCTTTAGTATAATTATTTATATGTGACTACTTCATCCATAAAGACCTCCTGCCGTCTATTCATATTTTCTGCGCTTGGTGACCTCAATATGTGATAGGTACTGGTTATGGGAAATTGTTGCTGTCTTCTGGAGGGCAGTACAAAATTGATTTCAATACTCCAGAGAATTTTAAGCTGAAAATCAGTCCACATAGGGACTGATTTCCTCAAAGGCAATTCTTTGGGGTATGGGCACACAGCTCTTGGGGTTATCTTACTTTTTTTTCTGTTCCAAGTGTCCACCAAAGACCCTTCTCTTATTTTCTAAGTATCTTTAGCATCCTTTAAAAATAGACAGATGCTAGCTAGGGTAGAAAGCATCACCAAATGCCAGACTTACCTCTGAGATGCATAGATACATTTATTATGTGTATGTGCATGTGAGGTGAGTCCAGGTGCCTGTGGTGACCAGCAGAGGGCCCCAGACATCCTCTAGAACTGAAGTTACAGAGACTTGTGAACAGCTGGATGTGGGTGCTGGGGTCCTCTGCAGAAGCAATACGCTCTCAACCGCTGAGTCGTCTCTCCAGCCCCATAATGATTTATAATGGTTTTGAGCTATGGTAGGGGAGATCTCAAATACTACAGTTAAAAATGTATCTTGTCCTGTTTTGCTAATTGTTCTCAGTGGAAAGGTTAGGCTGCTGATGCTGCATGTGTCTGCCACTGGGGAAGGGACTTAAGTGAGCGGAACTCAAGGTAGAATTTTGTATAAGGTGGAAAACTAACCTATAGACAGTTATTGCAGTTGATATTAAATGCTGTTTTCCTAAATTCTCACGTATGTCGTGTGCTAGAAATCTACACATACTTTGTTTCTATCTAATTTCTTAATAAGGATAATAAGCAATAATACTCAATCTAATGTTAAGAAATCAGCACAGTCATGGACCTTCCTGTGAGAGATGCCAGGGCGTTTGACTGAGCTCGGATCTCTTCTTTCAAAACCACATGTACATTATCTAAGTCCCCCCACTTCGTCTCCTTTCCCTGGTTCTCTTCTGAGGTAATTAATGATTATTTTTGAGCCCACTTGAGCAATACAGAATAATTCTGCCCCTTTTCAAATTCCCCCACTTAACCGAATTCGCAACCCTTAAAACACTGATGACATTTTTATGAGTTACACAAATTAGCATTGAGTCATTACCAAATGCACAGCTAGCTCGTGCTCACATGTCTGATGGTTTCACAACTAAGCTCTGCTTGTGCTGGATTATTTCCCTGGTTATTGGAACTAGGGCACATTGGTCTGGTTTCTTTCTTTTTTTTCCATTACCGTAATAAACCACTCAAGCTAACTTTATAGAGAAGAGGAGTTAATTCATTTCATATTCCTATAAATTTAATTGCAAGTTGCTCACTTTGGTGAGGTTATGGTGAAGTCCTCAGGGGAGCACGGTAGCCAGTGATACAATGGCATGGGCATGTGGGGAGGATCAAGATATCAGCAAGAGATTATATTCCACAATTCCTTCTGAGGGTGTCCCTCCAAAGACAGATCCTCTCCCTAGGCACTGCCCCATTAAGATTCCCTCAGCTTCAGTGTCACACTGGGTAGCAAGCAGCCAACATGAATCTTTGATGGACACACTTAAGCCACACCCACGCCATATCGCGTGCTCCCAACAAGGCAGCCAGAGTGCACTTGGGGTTGAGTTGTTTTTATCTACCCTTTCTCCTTTGCACATTTTTATTTTCATGTTTTTGGATTCTTCGTCTTCTATCCAACACAATCTCACACAGCCAGGTAAGCTCACTGCATTCCCACAACAGCCCCAACACTCAGGCGAACCTCTGTATTGCCTGCAAGTGAGTAGTTAGTGTGAGAATAGTCAGAATTCTGAGCAGTTCAAAGATCCAGCAGGATCAACTCAGACGGACTCCGATGATTCTATTAGGGAGCCAGTAATACTCGGCTTCTCTCTGTTTTTGGTAGCCACTGACCAGCGTTTCCTGAGTCTGCTACTTAATCAGTGGCTGAAAACTGGGGCAGTCTATGTCTTTTTTCCCCCTATTTCCGTTTATGATCTGGCTATGTCTATGAATAGAGGGATACGCGTTTTGCTCTATTCCTCTACGGTTAAGAAAGAAACATATTTATCGGTGTGGTCCTAGCTTGTTACATCTGAAACATGATGGTGATTGTTGGGGCTATCTCATCTGAGTCCAGAGCTTTGAGACCAGCACAAACAGCCACGCAGAATCCTGCCTTTTCCGTTAATTAAAAACTAGATAAATGCACCAAAAGTCATGAGCGACTTCCCAGATGTCACCAAATGCTCTAACACAATTCATGCCTTTGTTGGTCCTTTAGAAGTCCGTGAGCGTCTGGAAGACCCAACATCCTTCCCTGAAGTACACCTTGCCACTCTGATCATAAGGAAAAAACACACTAGCCGACAAAGAAGCCAGCCTCTATCTACTTCACCCATGCTACTTTTCCACGCTCACGGATGTTGTCTAACCTTGTCCTTGGAGTGCAGAGGAATAGAGTGGGGACAAACTCTGAGGCATGCTCATCATGGATCCAAACATCTGATTCTGCTAATGTTGGGGTATTGTCACCACCCAAGTTATCCTAAGTGGACGAGGTCGGGTTAGAGTCATCCCATCTGGCACGTAAGGTGAGGAAAGGCAGATCGACGGTGGGATCTCATATCCACTTTTCTGGCCACGGCTCTGCCTGTCCCTTGTCATTCTATGCAGCTGCTGAAGGAGATGGAGAACTGATGGGAAAAGCTTCCTTAACATCTTCATCTCATTGAGCTGGTTTCCCATTCAGTGTTCATTCCCAGCAATTGCACCCATGTGACTTGTCTGAGAAGGTTCCAGATCTTGGACTGTAAAACCTGCCACCTTCCACCTGTCACCTAATTGGCTGGTTAGGATTGATTTCAGGAGGACTGTGTCCTATATGATGCTCCAGGCTGTCATATGTTAGAGAAAAGAAGCAGATGACCCTCTCCTGGGGGAACATCCCTGTTGGATCGCTTGGCTATACGAACCCACAGGAAATACTGAGAAATCCACAGGATGATGGATGTTTGTGTAACCAGAGCCAAAATTTAGCAAGAGGAGATCAGTTAAAATGAAGGAGGAAACCCCTGAGAGGCTGTGTTTAGTGAATGAGCCCAAATCCTTTGTTGGAGACACAATGCCATGAGTGGGAGCTTGCTTAGGTGGAGAAGTGAGATTTGATGCTGGTTTTCAAAAGGAGCAGAGGGAAAACGGCGCGAAATCAGAAGAGACTGTGCCGGGCCCATCTACCTGAGGGGTTCCTGATTTTCTTTGCATGGAGACATGAGAACCCTACTCAAGGGAGCTTCGTCAAACAATCCACAGATGCCTGAATATGTAATTAACGGCGCTCCCGCCACCCAAAGACAGCTTATTTTCTTAATCGGAAACTCACCTGGCATAATTATTCTTTTTTCATTGCTACTAGGCTATATTAACGCATGGGCAATCATGACCAGAAGTTGCTTTGAGCCACTCCGGATTCAGATGGGCTAAGTGGTTCAGCCGCTCTGCCCCACATTACTCACCGCGGTTCCTATGACAATTTCTTCTCTGGTCGAGTAGAACATAAACTCATAGAGCCTGTAGTGCTGGAATAAGCTGAAACACAAAACAGACATGCAACTGGCATGAGAGAAGAGAAAATATCTGAAGAAAATAGCCTCAAGGGAAAGGGGAACTGGCCAAGCCAGAGACAGTAAACAATGGGACAGAAATCCATCTCTTTCATTCCAAAACAAGCTGCCACTCCAAGCAGCTACCCAGTCTCAGCATCAGCTGTGTTTTGTCCGAGACCCGACTCAGTCCAGGTATGAACTGGGCTGGGTTTCTACATCCATTACGCCACACATTGCTGAGATGTTTCAAGAGTAAATCAGTCTCCAGGAACAACAGAAAAAAAAAGACTCGGTAAGGAATAAGATTTGTTTTGTAGACATCTGACTTCCCTGCAGGATGTGTAGTCACATATCAAAGGCTGGCTGGCATACGTTTGAAGGGATCATTTCGTCTCTTCTCACCTTATAACTAGGTAGTCAGTGACCATGGGCTACAAAGAGCTCAAAGACACACGCTTGCAAAACAATATTTCTAGTAAGTTCACAGCTTGGCAATGTATCATTGAGAGTTAAAAATGTTACCGAAGGGCTGATTTCTAATATCCTGCTTGTGATAATATTTGAATTTTTCTAATTCTCATCCTGCTGGTTGGGAAAATTAATAGCCTCATAATACAGCAAAATGTCCAAGAACAAAAAAAATTGTCTTAGTGGTTCTCTTTCGCTCTGGTGCCTTCTGCTATCGAAGAAAATTGATTTTAATATAACTGAGGAATTAACATTTGCAAGAATGTAGCTACAGAGCATGTGTAATAATGGCTTCTCCTGGATGCTGTAATGGATCAAAGTTTCAATTCATTTGAAATCAATGGAGAAATCCTCAGGCAGCTGGGCCCCTCTGAGTTACATTAGCAGTGGAGCCTCCCCGGGAGCTCAATCCATTAAAGAGTAGTGGCTGTGTGGGCCCAGTCAAGTTTCCTTTCTTCTCTGCAGCCACTGAATACCTGATTTTCTCATCAACATTCACAAGGCTAACTTAGCTTTTGACATTGCTTTGATCTGCTGGCTAGAAAAACACACAAAGATTAGCGAAGTCTGATAAATAACTGAAGCAAAATAAATTCAGCGTTCCTCTCTTTTATATTAGTGGCCTAGAGAAAACTGTGGGGTCAAAACTATCACACTGACAATAACTGATTTGGGGTTATACAAATCAAAGGAAGGCCATATTTGGGAACAATGCCTGCTATCCTGGGAACCAGCTTGCTATCCTGTAAATGAATTAGAAAAAAGTACCAATTTGTCCATCTTGTGCTAGACAGGGAATATAGGGTAAAATGTTTCCTCTCTGAAACGTCATCGTCTTCCAGCCTCTGTGCCTTGTTATGTAGAGTGATGGGGCTGTCCTCTGGCTGCCAAGAGGGAGCTTATGCAATGCAGACAGCATCCTTGACTTGGATATGATGGTCAAAGATAGAGTAGGAAGGCAGGACTGGGACCAGTACCAGGATGTGTACCCAGGGGAAGATGCCTAAGGGGACACTTCCTGAGGGAGAGAACAAGTTCCCTGTCTGTCTCTCTGCACCCTCCAGCTTCTTCGGGGAAATAATGAGTGCCACATCTGAGAATCAGCTGACTGTTCAGCCATGGGAATGCATTTGCTGTAGCTTCCATTGGACTTCTGTCTGACTCAAGCTTTTAGATGATGTTATCCACCTCTTAGGTTAGACCTTGAAGCAAGATGGAATAAAAGCAGTCCGAGCTGTCTGGCCTGGTGTCACACATTGTTTGGCACCAAGTGGGGATAGGGCTGATTTTCTTACAGTGGGCTAGCACCCATACTCATGTTGAGAAGAAACTTTGGTAGTAGGGCTTCCAGACCACAGGTATAATAAATATAGCACTTAGACTAAAGTGAAGGTATCTGAAGAAATGTAATGTTATTGACAAGTTGTTATATTATTGCATGACTATTTCCTCCTAACAGCCACATTCCCTCCTCGAAGGAGAGTTTTACAAGACTTAGGATGACAATAAGATTTACATGGCTAAAGAGCCCAGATGGCAAGATCCAGAGGCCCCTCTCCAAGCTTGTATAAGCAATAAGAAGCAGTCACAGGAGAGGGGCAGGTCACTGGTAAAGCTACCTGTCATGTTCTGTGGGGGGCTTGAAGGATGTCGCTTTCATGAGTTGTCACCCTTGCTGGTGGTGGGAGCAGGGATGGTTCAGCTGTCTTTGAGTCACCCATGCTCCTGGAAGTAATTCTAATAAACTCATTATTTAACTAAGCTAAACTTGGGCAGAATTATTTCTTTGGTCTGTCTGTCAGTTCTCTGGAGGGTGAACACCCATTGGTTCACACCTCTCCAGTAATAGTCATGTAATGCACACGCCATGGGCCATGGTTGAAAACTTGGTCTCTTAAGTGTGGCTTTTAGTGGTTGGATAAACAGACTATCCGGGCTAAACTGAAGCACACATAGTTTCAATAGTTTAGTTATCTTCATCTTTCTAAAACTTAATAATTGTTGAAGTGAATATGTTGGGTAATTTCACTGCTACTGAGTTTCTATGTGTGAACTCATGAGGGATTCTGCACTGTTGTGAAAAGGCTCATACAGCTTCCTACAGCTTCATTATCAGTTCCATATATCCTAATCACTGAGACTTTATCCTTTGTCTAATAACTATATTTAAATGCATAGCTATTCCACAATCACAACGTGGAGATTTAACAGCATTACATCTGGATTTTCTGTATTTAACTAATCTCTTTAAATATTCTTTTTATTAGGTGATCTAAGATCGGGCATGTGGAGCTGTTAAGATGTACATTGATGAACATGGCCTGGAGAGATGAGACAGGGAAGGGAGCTTGTCCCTCACTGTCAGGAAAGGGACATCGTGGCATGTGTGGAAGCTTTGATGCTCTGGTGAGCTATGGGACCCCATTTGCATTATAAACCTGGGCTTAAGGCTCAGCTGCAAAAATGTGTCCTGCCTGAGCAGACCCAGCATGTGGTCATGTGTAGATAGATGAAGAAGGAATTCAGAGCAAATGTGAGTGGTTGACCTTCCAAGTCCAGGGAATCTCAGGCCCTAAGGTGCAGAAGGACCTCAAGGCACAGATTTTCATGTGCTTGTGCATGCGTGTGCATGTGTGTGTGTGTGTGTGTGTGAGCGTGTGTGTTCAGGTGTATGCACTGCGTGGTGGGTGGTAGAGGTGGCTGGACAACCTTTATGTTGATCTTTGCTTTTGCTTTTCACCTTGTCTGGAATGTGGTCTTTCCTGTTCACTGCTGCCTGGGCCAGGAGCTTCTCCCAGCACCTCCTAACTTCCTATGAATCAGTCCTGGGCTTACAGGTACACCTGGCTTTTCATGGGTTCTAAGAATCTGAACTCATGTCCTCAAGCTTCGGCAGTGAGTGTGGGGGGTGGGGGTGGAGAAATGAGGGGGAATGGAGGTTAGATTTCTGTCCATTTCCTCCCCCCCCCNTGGAGGAACATGTCTTGCTTTAAAAGCTAAGGAAACTTGTCAGGATTTCAGTGAGACTCGCACACTAGGAAGCATGGTTTGTACTAAAAGAATCACATTGTATTAGATGTTACCTTATAAAAAAGTACTGTATCCATGCCATTATTAAGGCACACCAGAAATCAGTATATAAGCTTTATCATATTAAACACACTAATGTTTATAAAGCTCCCAGACAACAACCAGGACCTTTGCCAAGGAGGTCTTGAACCTGTGTAGGACATTGGGTGGCCCTCTGTTTTGAAGGATGCTAACTTGTAATGCTGGGAAGTCATGGAGATGCCCTTGAAAAGGGAGAGCGAAGAGACTGTGCAGGAAGGCATAGTTAGGTAGAGGCGGACTTTCACCCACTGGTGTCCCGGGATTTGTGGAGTGATCCCATTGCTCAGAAGGTGGAGACAGAGTTTCCTTGGGACAATTTGGCTAGCTGAATCTACTGAATCGGAGGGGCTCTGGGCTCAAGTGAGAGATTCTGTCTCAATAAAGTAAGTGGGGAGCAATTGAGGAAGACACCTGAGGTTAACTTTGAGCCTCCAGACATATTTGCACACATGTGTACCCTCATACATATGTGTGCCCTGTTTTTAGCAAGCACACGTGCACTACATATACATAGGCAAAAAAGAGACAGGTTTCTTGCTACAATGATGAAGAATCACAATATAAAAATACTTCCACTCCATCCACAATCATTTTGTAAGTAGAAAGTAAGACAATAATAAACTGGCTATTGGTTCAAAATATCTTAGAGTATTTAATAGATTTGATGAAGTATGTGATTCTCTTTATTTTATTTTATTTTTTCTGTGCCAGGGATTGAGCACACAACCTCACGGTTGGTAGGGACAAAACCTTACCAAGGACCTACATTCTGAGTCCTTTTTGTGAATACTTTTGAGATAAGGTCTCACTAATTTGCTTAGAATGACCTTGAACTCATGCCTTAGTGCTTTAGCTCCCCCCCACCCCCGGATTAGAGGCCTCTGCTGTGAGCTCTTTCAGTGCAAACACAAATCATGCAAAATCAACTCTTAAGTGGAAATGAATGGTACTCTTTAAAATGTAAATGTGGCTCCTCGGATCCATTATACCTGGCTTTAATTCTGTTTCTAAAATGCTGTGAGTTCCACACTCAGGGCAGTCCCCAGGCCAGGTGAAGTCAGAGTGTCTCTCAGGAATCCTCTTTACCGACGCAGAGTGAGACCAATGCTCCTCACTTTGCTTCGTTGGATGGAGAAGTTGAGTATTCTCTACCTTAAGAAAATTCATTTTGTGTTCATGCGCGTGTGGGGGTGCACCTGTGCCACTGCCATGTGACCATCAGCAGCTTGGAGGAGTTAGTCGATTCTTCCCTTCTACTACATGGTTCCTAGGTATGGAACTCAGCTCATCAGAGCTTGGTGGCGAGCACCTTTTCTCTCAGGCCATCTCCGCAGCCCAACTGCTATCTGCTGATTGAGTAGTTGCATGAACTCTACACCCATCTGAATTGACTAAAGTCTAGGTTATCTTTCATAGGTGTTTCCTATAGGACACGAAATGAAAGATAAGCGGGACAAATACAAGTCCTACCTGATTTTCAAGTAATCGATGATGGCCTTGGCTTCTTTGACATCAAAGACGTGCAACCCCTCATTCTTCAGCGAACGGTTTGGCCCAATTTCTGCCATCACTTCCCCAAGCCACTTGATGCTGTCCTCTAAGGACATATGGAGCGCTGAAAACAAAGTCAGGAAGTCTTTCCATTATCGCGATAGCTTCTGTGGGGGTGCGAGAGTCCAGGAGGTCCTAAATGTGCCCAGATTCCCCTTGCCCAGCGTCTAGGGGGAGAAACGGCGAAGCTCTTTGTTTCTCTACAGCAAATTAATAATTGCTTTTTGGATGATTAGTAGTGGTTGATCTACCAATCATTATGACTTTATATATACATGGTGGGTCAGATGGTTTGTTTCCAGTTGAAAAAAGTAAAACCACCAATATCTATTTAAATACCACTTTTAAATGGAAAGGAAATTTTTAAAGCATATTTTAAGGGGGAAAAAAGAGGGGTGTATAATATTAGAGAAGAGCTGGCCACCGTAAGTGGCGAGGAGACCCAGATCATGGGTTCAATCACCGTGGACATCAGTGCTGAACTTGGGTGTGGAAGGCCAATGAGTAGAGTCCCCTGTTTCTTGGCAACACATGGCTGTTGCCATGTGAACAACTTGGTAGGAAGATTTTTGATAGGAGTCAAATATATGGATATTTTCAAATTTTCCATATTTAATTTTACATTTTATTCATTTTATGTCTCTTTGTAGCGCATGGTTTGTGGGTAGGTAGGAGTAAAATTTCAGGGGATTGGCTCTCTCCATCCACCTGTGGGTTGCCGAGGACTGAACTCGGGTTGTCAGGGTTGGTGGCGGGTGCCTTTACCTGCTGGGCCATCTCACCAGCCCTTTAAATATCTATATTGAAAATAGGGATTTTTGTATAAAATATCACCACCATTAAAGACTTCAAAGCTATATAACCTGTTTGTCAAATATGTGCCTTTGAGAGAATGTCAAAGCCGGATGGAAATGACACAACTTCCTCACCATGACCCACAATGAGCAGCTTGGTGCTTCTAGAAGATTCTCAGAAAACTACATAGAGACAACAATGAAACACAAATGCACCCAAAAAAGCAGCAGGCTATTTCCTGTGTCCGGTTGAAAAATGAAACTTACATATCAATAGCCTCTGACTTAATTCTATAGTGTCCTTGGTGAAAATATGTCTATCGTCCATTTTGATTGGTTAATTGTGTTTGGTTCTTTTTGTGGCAGGTAGAATAACATCTGCAACCACCATGCTCTTTCCTCCTCCCGCTTGGGAGAGTGGATACAGGCAACTGGAGTATCCAGAAAGTCTTTCCTGACACAAATGCACAGGGATGGCCCCAGTGGGCAGGCACGCGCAGATGTGGCCCCAGTGGGCAGACATGCACGCAGAACAGAGGCGACAGGAGGCAGAATTGAAAGGTCTTGGCAAAATGTGTCTGGGCTGGGTATCGAGAGAGGTGACTCTCAGCTTCAGTGCCTGGTGGGGAGGGAATTATTCACGAAAGTTGCAGTATAGAGCTGAAACTCTCTTAGGAATCATCAGTAAACATCCTACTTCCTGTACGAGAGGAGGATGTTGTAGGATGGGACGGGACAGCGATGAAGTATGAGAGTATAGGCTGACAGTGCTTGGACCACATCTACAGAAGCTGAGTCGGCTCCTATCCCCCTTTCTCTGGAATGCACCTTCCGCATGCACCGGATGTCAACATTACAAAGATAACTTTTAGAAAGACATTACAGACAGACACTAGCTTACAATTATTTTGTTCAAATTTTCTTCCATCTGTAGCAATTAGAAAGAAACGGAAATTAATTGAATCCCACCGAGCACTGCAGTAAATGTGCCCTTCAAAGCTCAGTACCCAGAGATTACGAAGGGTAATCCTTATGTAACTGGGCCCTCCTACAGGTCACGGCTATCACACGAGTCACACAGAACTGCCGGTCAAGGGCCTTTTGTCACCCCAGGTAAAACACCACAACTGTACATTCCTCTTTTCACAATAAACCTTAAAAATAACCCCCAAGCTGAAGGGGATTGGGGAAGGAAAAATGAGCCCGAGGAGCACAACTCATAATAGAAAAATCAAACTCATTAATCTGAGATGCAGAGAAAAAGGATATTTAGATTGCTGATTTGAATTCTGGATGGCACTATGGTGGTTATCAAACACAGAATTCGTCTGTCTATAAGACTGTGGCTTTATGGCTGACTCCTTAGGACTGTTTTTGGAGTGCCTCCTGCCTTGCTAGAGATGATTGCTTCCTAAAGTGCAGGGGTTACCCCTTTTCTTAGCTAACTGAAGTCCCACAAGTGGAGTGACCAGACTGACAGGGACTAAACCAAATGCAAACTCAGGCGAGGAAAAAAAGACTAGATTTGCAGCTAGTTAGAAAACCTGGGATGGAATCAGGTAAAGGCACTTGCCAGCTAGGTCGCTGGTCTCGCCATTTTGTCTTTAAAGGAGAACACCTGCATCCAAGATGATGGTGCGCGTGCGCTCGCAGCAGGCAAAGGGGAAATGCGCAGAAACCTGGGGACAGCTAGTCTATGTGTGTGCTCTTTTTACTTGATGATTCCTACACTGCTTTAGTGTGCGCCAGCCTGTATTCTACTATGAATGTGCTGTTTCCGCGGTGTACCGCGTTTTCGTCAGTTACTCAGGTACTATTTCTACCCAGAACCAGCTTCAAGCCTGTTCTGCATGTGCTGCTCATACTGTGTGGTGGTTTCTGTCCCTTCACCCATGTGCCCTTCCAATCATGTACCGACTGCTGGTCCTTTACGTATGTGTTCTTCCTAGCATGTACCCATTTCCAGCCCTTGACCTATGGGCCTTCCTAGCATGTACCCATGTTCTTTTACATACATGCCTTGCCTCTCATGTGCCCATTTCTGGTCTACTGTATATGCATGGCACTATATATGCGCTGTTCTTAGGCTGTATCCTTTCTCATCTATCACATGTGCACTGGGTTCTAGCGTTTTACTGTGTTCAGGTTTCCAGTGAATTATCTTAGTTGTTGGCCCTAGGCTTTGCCCCATGCCAGCCATGTCGGATGTGGCATCAGAAGGATAGACCCTTGTTTGCTGAGGGGACCTCATGTCAACTTAAGGAATTAACTAAATCCCTCTGAATCTTAGTCCCCCCCACCTCTCTCTCTCTCTCTCTCTCTCTCTCTCTCTCTTTCTGAATGCAGAAATTATTTGCTGTGGTCTATTGTTCAGGAAATGCTGACAAGAATGGAAAATCTGAACTTGTTGAATAGAAGTGATTTTTTTTTCAGGAATATTTTCTGTCTTCAGTGGGTACAAACCATAAAAGGAAGAGCGTGCTCTTAAGATAAGTCTCTGAACTTTGTATCTTTGAGATGGTCCGGTTTGATCTGAGGTGGGCTCTCTGCAGAACATCTTATACACACTGTACACAGGTTTGGGACAAGGACCAAGTCAGAAGCCCAGCTGTCCAAAAGTAGGCTGGGCTTGACAACCACAAACCTGGGCTGTGCTCTGTGGCTGGAGCTGTGGTGGAGTGCTGTGTGATGACTTTGTCTTCAGGTCACCATGGTCCCTTGCTTTAGCTGTGAACACACTTTGCCTCTTTGCTGTGTAAACCAGCTCACTCTGTCTCCTCTTTGTTCACACTCTAATTCCATCGAATGGCTTGAGAGGGTTTCTTTCTTTCTTTCTTTCTTTCTCTCTCTCTCTCTCTCTCTCTCTTTCTTTC
>LOJH01042835.1:0-13564 GCA_001685095.1 Ellobius talpinus
CTCAAAAGTGCTTTTCTAAAAGACTGGAGATGCCGCTGTTCTAGAATTACTGTATATTTCTGTCACACTAGGACTTTATGTTAGTTGCGACCCTTGTGCAGCATTTAGAGGCTGTTTTTATTTTTATTTTCTTTTTTCAAGACAGGGTTTCTCTGAGTAGCCTTGGCTGTTCTGGAACTCACTCTAGTACACCAGACTGGCCTTGAACTCATAAAGATGCACCAGCCTCTGCCTCCAGAGCACACGGACAAAAGGCGTGCGCCACCCAGGCTAAAGGTTGCTTTTTTAATGGGGGGGATGGGCCTCTCTGCTGGTTGTAAATCAGGCTGGTCTCATTTTTTAATGGGAATGTAGCTGCTTAATCCTGGGGAACAAACATTTACATCTTATCATACTAACTCCAACTGGCATGGTTAGGATGCTGCTTATTTGGGGGGTAATTGGAATGCAGTACTCCTTTACCTAAGTTCTACCTCGTGACTCGATACCTCCTAAGAACTGGTAAGTCCTTATACCATCAATTCTACTCTTCTACATCACAGGTTAGCAGTAGAGTGCTACTCTACAATGGAGATAGCATTTTACAAGCTCCATAAAATTAACTACAGATCGATCCTAAACGTAAAAGTTAAATGTTAAAACTGTTGGACTTATGGAACATATTAGAGAGACCAGCACTCTCTGATTCTGGCAAATCTGTGTTCCATACCGACAACACAAGCACTAAGGGCGCCGGCATTTCACAGTGATGTCAACAACAAAGATATTTCAAACAACAGTCCCAATCCAATGCTCTGCACAGACGCAGCCGGCATAGTGAAGTTACTCAGAGACTGCCAGACAGACCCAGCGAATTGTAGAGAAAACACAGGACCGCTCAGGACCACACAGGACAATGCAGAACCACACTGGGGCATGCTGGACCAGCAGGACTATGCCGGACCATGCCAGACCAGGCAGGGACATGCCAATCTCTAAGTTTGGCCACTGGCTCCCACCCAGACAGGGGAGGAACCATCACATTCGCTCCCTTCGCTCAACAGACAGCTCCTCCTAGTCTGGGAAAAGCAGCCCCAAGCTCACCATGTCGTGGTTTTCTTGATCGCCCATACTCTTTGTTCAGCTCCCTGCATCAGGAACCTAAGTACAGAACACGCAACACAGCACAGGAAATTACTGGAGTCAGCTTCACTTCCAAGCCAAGCCTGAAGCTGGCTACCGGAAGGATCCCGCACAACTTCTGATGTCAGGTCGCCTGGAGAGCCTGATTGGCTAATGAAGCTTGAGTGACAAGAGCACCGCCTATAGGGTTATACTGTGCTTAAAGACACAGCACAATGATTCCTGACCGTGCCTCCCACCCCAGAGACTTTCCTACAGCAGCAGATATACGCATTTCAATAACACTTGCCCCTGG
Organism: Ellobius talpinus; assembly: GCA_001685095.1. Classification (NCBI taxonomy): domain Eukaryota; kingdom Metazoa; phylum Chordata; class Mammalia; order Rodentia; family Cricetidae; genus Ellobius; species Ellobius talpinus. The sequence continues at coordinate 1,418 of LOJH01042835.1, forward strand.
CTCCAACTGCAGATCCTGCTGTCTTCCTGCTCTCCATAGGCACTTCCCCTTCTTTGTCCTGGGCACAACTTGTAGAGCCCACTATACTATGTGGGGCGGAGTGATTCCCTGTCACACAGGTGGAAGGGTGTCCAGAATATTTAACAACTAAAGAGAGATTTAAGGACACAAAAGGAGAGGTTTGTTATTATGTGGCTTCCCAATGAGGTTAGCTGAACTGATGGTACTTTTTACCTGGTTGATCCTAAGCAGGATCAGCTAACACATCCATTTCTGAACATGATCACAGTGTTAAAGCAGAGACATTTAGGTGCATTCTTCTGTAGAAACATATAAATTATAGAAATGGTGGAAAGAAATAGTCTGGCATGTTTATCTTGTACCACAGGTCTTAGCTGAAAACCAGGTTTACAGAGAAAGTAAATTGCTTTGGAGCCTATGTAACCTGTCAATCTTGATGTCCGATGTAAAAGACGACTGTACCAATGCCACAGTTCTCACAGATACAAAAGATAGAGAACACAAATACAGAAAACATAGGAAAAATGACTTATCAGCATGAAATACTCTGTTATTAGATGGACGGTTATGATGAGATCTCTGAACCTCAGAATAAAGTTGCTTTTGCCTCTGAACAGGCTGGCTCAGTGGAAAGGCCACAGCTGCTTCCATGCAAGACCAGGAGTTCATTGTAACTAGCCCTGGCTGCTCTGTGTCTTGGGGCTGTGGCATCACTGTAGAGATTTCAATCCTTCTGTTTTGCAAACTTTTTTTTAAAAAAAATTTGTTTATATAGTGTTTTGCTGGCATGTGTCTGTGCCCAGTACTTACTGAGGCCAGAAGAAGGCAGGAGATTCCTGGGACTGGAGTTGCCTCAAATGGTTAGCTAGCACGTGGGTCCTGGAAATGGAACCTGGGTCCCCTGTAACAACATCTAGTGCTATTACTTGCTGAGTCATCTCTCTAGCCCTCTTTTTACTTAAATTTTATTACCATAAATTGATAAGTAAAAATATTATATCAATTTACCTTTTATTTCTTCATTCCACCCTCCCTTCCACATTATTCCTCGTTTAGTATGGGTGAATATATGCTGAATTACATGACTACAACATGCTGTTTCCATTTTTGTTGATTGTACATATATGGAAAATTGGCTGACCATGCATTATTGGATAAACAATTAGGGAGCTAATCTCTGTGTGAGGCCTATTCTCTCAATGAATGATAATTGTACTTTTGAATTGGCATCAGAAGTCTCACCAAACTAGGCTGTGTTGGACAGGAAACATAATCAAGAATAGAAAACTTAGGGTGGAAATGCCTTGCTAGTTAAAAGCACTGAAGATTCTTTCAGAGCATCCACCTTCCATTTTTAGTATATATAGAAGCTCACTACTATCTTTATCTCTAGTATCAGGCATTCTGACATGACCTCCTGGCCTACCTGGCCACCATAAAAAGGAGAGATTTAGCCCATAAAAATGATTTTTCAAGCTATGTGTGGTATTACACTAGTTTAGTACCAGCAATCTGGACACAGAGTTAAGAAGATCACTGTGAGTTTTAAAGCCTGTGCTACATAGTCTACACACACACACACACACACACACACACACACATACACACACATGCACATACACGAAAAGAATAAAGCTTAATAACATACAAAAATAGGAACTTTGAAGAATTGGGACATTTAATTAATTAAATTAGAAAATTAAAGACCTTTCAAGTGTCTGTCACTAGTTTCCAGAGAATCATTTTCAAAAATAAATATGGCCAAGCATGCAAGCATATGCCTTTAATCCCAGTCACTGGGAGAAACTGAATGTTTGATAGTGGCCAACCACCTTACCATGAGACATAAACTGCCCATCATAAGCTGAATGTTATTGAACCCACCAACTCATACAGTAGGATATGTACAGCAGAAATCTATTATCAAATGGAATAAGTATATAGAGATAATGATCAAACAGGTCCTGAAGGCACAAGCTAGCTACTTGAAGAAGTTGTTCAAAAGCCTTTAATTTCTACTCCTGTTACAATGCCTTGTGCTGTCAAGCATGGACTTATACCCTCATTGAGTCTTCACTATGATTGGTTGACTGAGGAAGAGAAGACAAGTGCCAGGTTTACTGATGGTTCTGTACATCATGAAGGCACCACTAAGAAGTGGACAGCAGCAGCATTCCAACCCTACTCTGGGAAAAGCCTGAAAGATACTGGTGAAGGGAAATCTTCACAGTGGGCAGAAGTTCGGGAATTACACTTGGTCATATAGTTTGTTTGGAGGAAAAAAGGACAAATGTGCAACTACGCACTGATTGATGGGCTGCAGCCAATGGATTGACTGGTCAGGGACATGGAAAGAGCTTGATTGGAAAATTGGTGGGAAAGACATCTGGGGAATAAGTATGTGGATAGTTCTCTACAAATGGGCAAAGAGTGTGAAGATACTTATATTCCATGTAAATATTAACCAAAAGGTGACTTCAGGTGAGGAAGAGTTCAATAACCAAATAGACAACATGACTTTCTGTGGACAATTCCCAGCTATTCATGTCATTCCCAGTGAACAAAGTGGCCATGGTGGCAGAGATGGGGTCTATGTATGGGCTCAACAACATGAACTTCCACTCATCACGGCTGACGAGGCTACTGCTGCTGCTGAGTGCCAGTTCAGCCACCAGCAGAGCCCAACACTGAGCCCTAGATATGGCATCATTCCCTGCAGTGATCAGCCAGCAAACTAGTGGCAGCTTGGCTACATTGGACAACTCCCTCCATGGAAAGGACAAGTCTTTATCTTTACTGGAGTAGATACTTATTCTGGTTATGGATTCACCTTTCCTACATGTAATGCTTCTGCCTAAACCACCATCAATGGATTTATAGAATTTCTCATCCACTTAAATGGCATTCCACAAAGTATTGCTTCTGATCAGAAAACTCACTTTACAGCCAGAGAAGCCCAACAGTGGAATCACAATCATGGAATCCACTGGTCTTATCATGTTCTTCAACATCCTGAAAAAGATGACCTGATAAAAATATGGAATGGAGTTGGGTCTTTAGAAGATACAGTTATAGCATCAATTGGGTGGCAGCATCTTGAGGATCAGGGCAAGGTTCTCCAGAAGGTGATATATGCTCTGAATCAGCATCCAATATATGGTGGTTTCTTCTATAGCCAGGATACATTGGTCCAGAAATCAAGGGCTAAAAAAGGAAATAGTTCCACTCAATATCACCCCTAGTGAATCACCACAAAAGTTTTTCTTTCTGTTTCCACAACCCTACATTCTGCTAACCTAGAAGTTTAGGTTTCAGAGGGGAGAGTGTACTAGCCAGAAGCCACAGCAAACATTCCATTGAACTGGAAACTCAGACTTCCCTCTAGTCATTTTGGGCTTCAAATGCCCTTAAACCAACAGACTGAGAAAGGAGAGGTTATATCACCCTACCATTAGGAAGTGTGGTATAATCAGATTACCTCTGAGTCCAAGCCCAGCTGATGATTGTGGGCTGAGACTTCTAGAAGCCACCAATGCAACTATGTTCCCCGGTCCCAAGAGGAACCACCAGAGATGCAGGTTCATGACTGCCATTCCCAGCCCAGGCAAGTCTGCAAAAATGCTAATTATTGCAGCCTGTCAGAAGGCGCTTGGAAACCTTTTAGAAAGAAAGGCAAAGACAGGCTATGTCCAGTATTTGGAATGTATTCTAAAGAAATTGAGCAACAAAAATTTGGAAATTAGGAAGGATAGCTTGCAAACTTTGAAGGATTTTCGGAAATTATTAGGAGATATTCAATGGTTATGATCTTATTTTAAAGTACTTAAAGTATCACCAGGATTTGGAACCTTTAAGCAACATTCCAAAAGGAGACAGTGATTCTAATTCACCTAGACAATTAACTGAAGAGACAAATTACGCATTTGATAAAAATCAATACAGGAGTCAAAAAAACTCAATGTAAATGGCATTTCTCCACATATCCTTACTGTTTATGTGGCATTCCTAGTATTTACCTCTTACTTAAACTCAGGATCACTGTGAAGTGGAAATAAAACTTTACAGGCAGTTTCTACCTACCGGAGAATATCCATAATGTACACGTTCACTTCACTATGGTTTAAGTATACTCTTCCCAACTTTGCTTGTTGTCAATGATGGTTTTGATCACTAAAAGATCTTATAAGTTTTTATTTTAGAACATCCGTGTTCTATAATCTTCCCATTGTGAAGAGGAATGGTTTTATCAATTTGTAGGGGTTGTGCCTTATAGGAAAGAGGAGGGGTCGGGGTCCAGAGCAAACTCAAGTATCTCCCTCATCACTGGATTCATGCACGGGTCATATTGACCAAAGCCAATATGAGGGAAAAGATCACCTGGCATTGACTGAGGTTGTCATGTGCAACTATGCCATTGAGAGTGTCAGCCAGCTTACCAACGAGGACACACTGATACTCATCACTGCTGACCACTCTCATATCTTTGCTTTTGGTGGCCACACACTTCAGGAGACCTCCATCTTTTGTAGGCCAAGGGACAATGTCAGGTGGTGTTACCTCAGGTATATGGGGACTGATATCGATGAGCCTCAGTTTCCTCACCTGTCAAAATGACACACACACACAAAAAAAAAACAACTGCCGTATAATGATCGGTGAGAATTTAACGACTGAGCAGGCAAAATGAGCTCACCCACACCCCACCCCAAAGGCAGTATAGAAAGAATGAGGATATGATGACTCCCTTCCTCCAAGCACTTCTGGCCCCACTCAATGCTGTAGAACGCAAATTCTACACTATCGTTCTCTGTGTGAATTTCCCGGGGTGCCTGCTTACTTCAGGCAACTGACCCAATGTCCAAAATACTGAGAGTGGTAAGTGCCACAACATTGCCTTACTGGGGCTACAGACAGAGGAGAAAAGCACAAATGGACCCTGCTCACCTTGAACACCCTTTCTCCTTAGTTGACCCCTCGTGCCGGCATTAGGCTGCTGTAACCCTGTAGTCGGGAGACCTACAAGGAGTTGGAAAGGACCATATTTGGGCGTGATCCACAGGCACACCTGGCTCATGAAGTCCAGTAGCTGAACTATGTCACCCATGTCCGGCCTTTGCAGGCTGCCTGGAATGCTACACTGACTGTGGTCTGGCGCACCCTGGCTTCCAGAGCAGCATTATCACATCAGAGCAAATTACCACCACAAACACAAGCAGCCAGAGCAATACTGAAGTCACAAAGACCTCCTCTTTCCAGGTCACTGTCCTGCTGTCCTGGCAACTGTTGCTCAGCCCGGTGCTACTAGTAGGAGCAGCCATGTTGGCATCCTATGGACCGGTCACCTGCTAGGCTCCTCCCCAGTGTCCCACTGCTGGTTCCTTTTACCCCTCGCGTGGTTTCCTTTGCCTATCAGTTCACCGTACTCCACCCAAAGGTCTCATTGTCGGATTTTGTGCCCCAACTTGGTAGTACTCTTATCCAGATACTGAGACACAAGTTCAAACCAACTTGTGTGACCACCTCTGAGAAAGCACTCTGGGGTTATAACACGACCCGGGGCTCCTGTTTTTCAACTGGCTGCCTCTAGAATACGAGATACTAAATGATACCCAAGAGGCTGAGTACCAGGATTGCCCTAGACTCCCTTTCCCACCATTCACAGGGACACAAAGAAATTTACTTTTCATGCCTTGGTTTGCCCTTATACTCTTTCAATGAAAGAAATCGACATAGAGCTCCAGGAGCTTGTGGGGTCTCAGCAAGCAGTCCAAAGGAGCCTTTGACCTCACGCCTTCTATCTCAGGATGCACATAGAATATTTCCTACCCTTTGGACTGCCAGTCCTTGAAGAGACATAACAATTAAATGAACTGTTATACGAGACAGTGCCTCCAGTACTTTCTAATATGAAAAACCCTGAGCACCTTGGGTGCAGATGGAGAGGTGGCAATTAAGAAATCAGGGAGAAGCTGAGGGCTGGAAGTTGAGTGAAAATGGACAAAGTGGGGTGAGTCATCACCTTCAGGATCTGCTGTCTGACAAAAAGCTGGTGATTTCTGAGGCCCAGTGAGCTTGACCATACAGCTCATCCCTGGCCTAAGCCCCCCTTAGCTGCCTGAAGAAATAGGGCGGGAGGGGGAGAAAAGAGGGCTGATGAGTGCGTCTTGGAGCTACAGTGATGGCCATGGTCCAAGCTGAGCCTCAACTGGTAACTACTCAGGTGGAGGACAAGAGAGGACTGAATGTCTAACTCAGCATCTGCACCCTGACTTAAACCCTGAGCAGCCAGCAGACAAGAGTGGCAGGTGGCCTGTCCCAGGCATACTTGGTGGCCATTTCTGGTACTAATCATTGTCCTCCATCTCTCAGGCTACTTCCTTCTCAAGATGAGCAGAGACTGATGGGATCTTGTCAAGGTGGTCAGGGAACATAGCTGTGGTCACTCCTGCCCTGGAAAATACCCATATTATCCACCTCACAATCCCAGGAGGCAAGGCCAACTTAGGAGGACCCAAATCTGCCCAGGCTCCCATGGCGCAGCAGTGCACACCAGCATGTGTTTGGGGATCTGGTTTCCCATACTGTGCTCTCACCTGTCTCCTGCAGTGCCGCTTTAGCAGAGAAAAGAAATTAAAATGTTATCAAGTACCTAGCTGTAAGATACTAGTGGAGGGGCACGGAGCCAAGGAACTGGGAGTGCAGGACTGGAGAATCCGTAGCCCCACCTACGGAGTGTGAAGCTGAGGAGCTGGCACACCTGCTGTAGATGCTTTATGGCTAGCAAAACCTCCTCACCCTTAGAGAAGTACTTCTGGAAGATCTTGTCCAGAAGCCACTTTTATTGTTGCTGTGGGTCCTAAGGCAAGAGTCAAAGGACAGTGAGCTCTTGGGTATCCAAGGACCTGGAGAACCTTGAACATACCTGAGAAGGAGACCCAGAGCTCCAAAATCTTCCTCTCATTGCCTGTCCATCTTTTCTGGGGGACAGCCCTCACAGAATAGTTCATCTGCAGCTGCACCCAAGTCATTTTGCTGTACATAGAGATGATGTCTTTCAAAGGAATAATTATACTTTGACTGAGTTCTAGAGTGCAAGGTAGATTGACCCAGTCCTGATCTTTATACTATGTCCCTGTCCTAGCCCTAGCACTGGAAGACCCCAGCTCCTGTTGCTTCCATTGGTTAGCCACTGCTTCAGCTGCAGTACCTCTGAGATCCTACACAACATCTGCTCCTTCTGTTTCACATCTGCTTCCAACAGGCCCAGCAGATGCTTTTTGAACACGCTGTATACCACCAGAATCTATTCCAGGACAGAGTCTTCTCCATGAGACTGAGTGTGGGAGAGATCCCTCTGGGATCTGAACACCATTTCCATTGGAGCTATTGTCTCTTCCTCTAACTTCCTTAGATAATATGGCTTCCAAGGCTTGACACTCAATACTCCAGTGAAATTATTTACTCCCCTCCCCAGAATTCTGCCTGAGTCTGCCTCCACTTAGATCCCCCTCCCAGTACCAGGCTACCTCCCAGATGCCCAACATTTGGGGAGTTTTCATGGATAGCACACACACTATTTCACAGTGGGAAGAGTTTGTGTGTTTCAGCATGACAGTGAATACAGCCATGCTGCCCATGTCCTGAGCCTCATTGAGCAGGTGACTGAGGATCAGAGTCTTTGCAGCTAGTGTCATTGGCATACGTGTTCAGAGCCCACAGCAGTAATTAAGGTATTAATGCTCCAGGGGTCTCTTCATCTTTTATGGGCTTCACTATTGCTATGGCACACAGAATCTCTATATACCTTTAACTGAGCCTGTGACAATGCAGATGGCCAGGCTCCCACTGCTCTATGGTAAGCACTCCTTTTAGCCTACCCACAGCAAAACACAATGTACCTATCTGCTCTGTGGAGCAATACTAGCCATGTATGAGAGAAACCTTTAGTCAGGGAGGTTGAGGAAAACATGGTGGGTAACTGAGCCTTTTCCCACACCTTCTTAAATGCACGGGCAGACCTGGCCTGAAAGGGGAGATGCTGTACCATAAGTAATGACAGGGTTACTGGCATCATGGGGGATCAAGACACAGTTCACCTCAGTGCCCAGGTGTTTCATAATTGCCTACCAAACCCCTGCTGGTACTGTGGGCTTGGAACCGTGATCACATGAAGTCTGCTGTATGTGATACCAGGAAAAAAGAGGCATAATGAAACATTCTTTCTTGAGCATAAGGCAGGATGGTCACATGTCTTCTGCCTATTCCTGAGGGAGGCTCCCATGAGGGAAAGGTGGACAGTGCCTGGGATATCTCCCTGGAGGAAGGGGTGTTCCCATGACTATCAGGGTTCCCTGTGAATGCTGGGTTCTCACTCCAGGTGTTCCACATCTGCCCACAAAGCTTTGTGATCTTTGAGTGTCAAGGACTATCACCAAGCTCTTAGTAAACTGTTCTGATGAGGCCTGTGGGGTAGAAGCAGTCAGAAGCCATTCCTGCTCCATCACAGAGAATAGACAGACCCTGACAGCCTGCCCCCGAGAGTTAATTCTATCAGTCAGGTGTCCTCCAATCCCAGGCAAAGGTTATTGAAAAGTGGAAGGAACATAGACACCCCACCCCCTCACACATTCAGAATCCCTGTGAAAGATTGAAACACTTTCCATTGCATATATTCACTGGTGAATTTTTTGCTTTCGGGTTTTTTTTGTTTGTTTGTTTCTTGTTTTGTTCTTATGAGCCAGGATCTCTGACAGCTCAGGCTTCTTACACCTTGAGCTTTGGATCCTCATTACTCCTAAGCCTTGAGATGAGACACATACACCATTATGGGCAATTTATGTGGCATTGAGGATGGAAACCTGACCTTCAGGAATCTTAAACAAGCATTCTACCAATTGATCTACAGCACCAGGCATTTCATTTGTTTATCTAGGCTGTTCTGAATCTCATTTAGTTCCCAAAAACAACCTTGGAGTCCCATCCTCCTGTCTCCATGTACTGAGTGCTGAGACCACAAGTGTGGACTGCCGCACTGGATTCTGAGGTCTTTATCTTTAACCCCACAGTGCAGCCGTCAATGGAAGAATTGCAACTATTATCCTCATAGTCAGGTGACTCAGACATGAGGTGGACAAAGAGATGTAGGTAGCCCAAATTTGCTGGGTGCTCTGTAACCTTTTTGTAAAGATGAACATTGTTTCCTGTTTCTCTGTGTGGTCCTTGCTGTCCTGGAACTCATTTTGTAAACCAGCTGGCCTCCAACTCACAAAGAAATGCCTCTTGTCCCAAGTGCTGGGATTAAAGGCATACTCCACCACTGCCTGGCAATGAAGGTTTTCTGGATCACCTCAGGTGACAGGTGATGTGTTCCTGGTCTCAAATCTTTTAAATGCACATAAAGAATTTTTAGGAAATCAGAGAAAACCAAAGCAGAGGCCCTCAGAGTCACCATAAAAACAACATGGGAGGCTCTTGGCAAGTACACCTAACAAAATAGTAAATATAATGGTAATAGCAGAATCAAAATTGTGGCACTATGTCAACCTCAAAAAGATAAAATATTGCTATATGTCACATAGGGAGTGGGCAAATGAGATTTTTACAATAAACAAGGAGTCTATGGACTTGAATTTAGATGCAACAAAAACTGAGTCATTGAAGCATTGCTGGGCACATGTGAAGTGGTGAAGTTACTCTGCAAAATTGTTCACTAGTTCCTTCAGTGGACATTGTACAAATGTTTTCCTGGTATCCAAGAAACCCTTGGTTGGATCCTCAGAAGTCAATAAAACAAGGCATGGTCACGTATGCCTATGATCCTAGCACTCCTTGAACACATATTGAGTTCAAGCCAGCCTGGGCTGTATGTCATCCAGCCTCAAATTAACAGATACACAAATAAAAATCAAACTGACTATCTGTGACGGACTGTGATATAATCTGCCAGAGAAATTCCAGCACTCTAGAGATGGAGGCAGAAGATCAGGAGTTGCAAAGTAACTCAAAATCTATAGTGATTAAAACTACATTTGTATTAAAACCAAAACACATGGGGTACTGTAGCATCTTCCTGAATTCAAGGGCTTGGGAGGTGGAAGTTGGAGGATAAGGTGTTTAGTGTCATCCTAGGATACATAGCAAGATCCTGAGCTACATGAGGCAATGGCTCAATGAAACAAAGAACAAATCAAAAATCTAAACAAACACTATCAAAAATCAGACATGGAAGCTTATCCCATTCATTCCATGACTTTGGAGACTGAAGCAGGAGAATTGTTTTAAGTTTGAAGCCTGCATTACTTTAGAATGAGATCCTATCTCAAAACAAATTAAAAATTACATCTCTATGTATCATAGTGGCACGTGCCTCTAAGCTCAACTACTTGGGATACTGAAGGAGGAGGATCCCAGTGCCAGCCTGGCTATATAGTAAGGCTGAAAAACCACCTGGGCAACCTATTGAGACTCTATCTCAAAAGAAAATTTTTTAGGGCAGAACAAGGGAACAGGCCTGTAATACCAGGTTTGGAATGAAATTGGTCATATTTATAGCTTTAGGGCTGTGGAGGCCAGGAGCTATCTCAGTTTAGTTACATTAGGAGCCTGACCAACAGCCAGCATAAATGTTATCAGACACAAAAGTTGGCAGGTATCACTGGGGAGGAAGAGATAACTGAGTTCTCTGTTGAGTTCAAGACCAGATGGTCTCCAAAGACAGTTGTGTCATCAGGACTTGCAAGGTTGGTGCAGGAGTGTTGTAGTCTGAAACCAGATTAGGGAATGTCATGTGTTCAAGCCCAGCCTGGAATAGATGGAGAAAGGAAGTTTCAAGTAACCAAAAATTAAAAACAAAAAACATGTTTGATTTCCAGACCTTTCTTCTTCTCTCATTTTTCTTTAATGCCATTATTTTCTGAGTTATAAGGGATGCTCTGAAATGAGTTTCTAAGTACAAATAAACAATCTGGACAAGCAAGGTGGCTCATTTGTATAATGGTGCCTACTCCCAAGCATGAAGATTTGATGTGGGTCAGGAACCACATAGTAGGAGAAAACTGACTCCTGTAAATTGTCCTCTAACACCCATAAACACACTCCCCACCCCCAACAGCAGCTTCAACAAACATGTAATTTTTTTTTTAAAAAAATCTGGTTGAATAGACTGATATTGTTCCATATAACATTGACAAGGGATTTTTTTATACTATCACTCCTCTTAGAATCTAGTGTCTCTGATGGTAAGGACACAATCACTTATCTATTGATTCTTCATTTATTCACTGAATGGAGGAACTTTAATCTTGGTTGTCTTGGAATTTAGATCTATAAACATTTATGTAGAACATTTCCAAGCACATTGCTTTGCAGCATTGAAGACCCCTGTGTAGCATGAAATTTCTGTCCCAACCTGTCCTGCAGCCATTCAGTTGCAAAGAAAAACACAGAAGCTTATATTAATTATATACTGTTTGGCCTATTAGCTCAGGTTTATTATTAACTAACTCTTGTAATTTAAATTAACCAATAATTTTTATCTATGTTTAGCTATGAGGATGGTACCTTTTCTCAGCAAGACATTCTCATCTCGCTTCATTTGCATCAGGCTGGTGACTATGTCTCTACCATTCTTCTTCCCAGAATTCTCCTAGTCTGGTTGCCCCACCTATATTTCCTGACTGGCTACTGGCCAATCAGTGTTTCATTAAACCAATATGAGTGACTAATCTTTACAGGTTATAAGAGCATTATCCCATTTATTTATTTATTTATTTACTAAAAATTTCCACGTCCTCCCCTCCTCCCATTTCCCTCTCACTCTCTTCACTCCCCCTCCCCCTCCCTCTCCAGTCCTAAAAGAAGTCAGGGTGCCCTGCCCTGTGGGAAGTCCAAGGCCCTCACCCCTCCATCCAGGTGTAGGAAGGTGTGCATCCAAACAGACTAGGCTCCCAAAAAGCCAGTACATGCAGTAGAATCAAAACCCAGTGCCATTTATCATTGGCTTCTCAGTCATCCCTCATTGTCAGCCACATTCAGAGAGTCCGTTCTCATCACATGCTTATTCAGTCCCAGTCCAGCTGTCCTTGGTGAACTCCCATTAGATTGGTCACACCATCTCAGTGGGTGGAC
>LOJH01042836.1:0-14114 GCA_001685095.1 Ellobius talpinus
ATGAATACAATTTGTGTGTTGTTATTTCGGGGTATAAGCTAGCTGTGCAGGAGCGGGGCGGGACGAAAAGCAGGCCTGTTCCCTTTTCACTACATCTCCCTCTCTCTCCTTGACTCTACACCACCCCAATACAGAGGAGCCAAATACAGTATGTAGTCCTTCATATCATGTCTGCTGTTCTTCTTTAGGACTTCAAGAAATGTTAAATCAATGTTGCAATTAACATCATTAGAAATCAAACATCTCATGTTTAAAGGCAGTATAAACACTTGGGATTACTTTTCTCTAAATAATAATTCGAGGGAAAAGACTGAGCTTGTTGCAATTAAATAAAATCAATATATAAAGAGTATATAAGGAGAGTATCTATAACCCACTCTCTTGCTCTAGCATGTTGTCCATTCATTCCAAACTAATACTAGGTATGGTGCCAGATATTAGGAGACATATGCTGGATGAATATGGACAACTCTACCTTTATATACTTCACAGTTGAGTGAGAGATCTGGAGATGTACTAGAAAGTAAAACACTGAAGTCAAGTCACAGACCTTCATACTGAAGAGTTTTGAGCTAAATGCAATGGAAACAACTTAAGTGACCTACTCAGACATATATGTACATTATATAAACATTCATAATGTTTAAGATACTTCTGTGCTCATGTGCCCTCCTTCTTTCCTCTCTTTATCTCTCTCTCACACACACACAGACACACAGACACACACACACACACAGAGACACCTGAGCTATAAAGAGACACCTCCAGGAAAGAGAAACAGTACTCAGTCCCCTGAAGGAAGCTTCAATCAGCAGGACCTGGCTGGAGCCCAACAGGAAAGTCCAGCTGTCTGGCCCACAGCAATCCACACTGGGCAGTCATCCACTATTTGTGAGTAAATGTTCAAGACCATCTGTGAATTTAGAAAGAGAAAGCAAAAAATTGCAACAGCCCAGCCAAAAGCAAGAACATCTAAAACTGAAAGTTCAACCCATCTGTGCAGGAGGACATTTCACCCTGGATGCAGCTTGCCTCTTCCAGTTTGACCTATAGGTCAGTCCAGTTTAAATAAACAAACATTGGTTGAGCCATTCCATGTGCCAGGAACAATAGAAAGGACTGAAAATAAAGAGATGATAAGAAACATTTCTTCCTCCCGACCAGGAGCCCAGTGGTAGAACTAAAAGAGCAGACTCAGAGAGTTGACAAGAGTCAGACTCTGCTCAAGTCAAGGGCTCTGGAAAGTTTTACAGTAATCTTATCATCATAAGGATCCTTGTTCTGTATATCTTTGGATAGGCCTTGACATCCCACTTCTTTAAAAGTTACCCAGGAGATGAAAGCTACTGGTCTGGGCTACATCTGAACATCAAGATAAGTGCAGATGAAGGTTTCTGGAAGTGGCACGGTGATGGACACCTTAAAGTGGCTGCCTGGGGCCAGGCCACCCCAAGGAAATATGCAAAGGCGAGTATGTGTTAGTTTGATAAGGTGGCATCTGTGAACAATTCACACTTTGTACATCAGAAATTAGGCACTGTACCATACCTGAGCAAGAAGATGATTTTTATCGGATGCTGAAAAACCACCCTGAGTTTTTGTCTGTGGTTCACATCCCTGGGCTTCGCCCCTGCTAGGTTCTGCCTCCAAGTGTTGCAATAGTGTCCACACTTTCACTCCCATCCTTGGGGTGTCATTAAACAGATGGTTGAAAGACCATAGTTTCTGAAATTTTGCCAAAGTGGCAGAGAAGATTAAAGTTTCCTTTTGAGAGAAGTTTGCTCTCAGAACGTCATTATAGAGCCACTGATTTAAGTGGGAAAGCTGGCAAACACAGTAACTGATGTGGGATTCTATATGCTGTGAATACCATTGGCTAATAAAGATACTGTCTTGGGCCTGCATGGGGAAAAGAGGTAGGCGGTAAAACTAAACTAAATGCTGGGAGAGAGAAGGCAGAGTCAGAGCGAAACCATGCAGCTTTGCCAGAGACAGATACCTGGAACTTTACCTGGTAAGCCACAGCCTCGTGGAAATACACAGATGAATAGAAATGGGTTAAATTAATATGTAAGAGTTAGCCAATAAGAAGCTAGAGCTAATGGGCTAAGCAGTGATTTAAATAATACAGTTTCTGTGTGATTATTTCGGGAGTCTGAGCAGCTGGGAACCAACAAGTGGTCTACTTCAACAAGTAACTAATAAAGAGCTTATTAAAGTAGTATGAGCAAGTATGAGACAAGTCAAAATATAGGGTTCAGAGAGAGGTCTGACTCATGGCCTGTGTAGGGAAAGAAATGACCCAACTTCTACAGCTGATTAAACAGAGTGAAGGGAAGGATGCTATGACTACCAGCTTTTTCACTGAGGTGAACGACAACATGGTAATGTGGCCAACCAGAATAGAAAAGCAATCAAGATGTACGTTAGACACTCATGACAATAAATCTTGCTTTGCAGTAGCTGGACTTTTGGATGCAGATTGCCAACCCAAAGTAAATGGGCAGCAGGTTGTTGGCTGCATAGGGAAGGGTGTCAGAGGCAAAATCAAGTCCAGACACTTCACCCACAAGAAGAAATACAAGGTCCCTAAAGTCCCACAATCCCACATCACCATCTGCTAGCCCTACCCACAATGGCACTGGCAGAGTTTAAAGCTCTGTAACTTCATCCTCAGTTAGGAAACCCTGCCATGGTGCCCATCCATGCAGAATGAAGAGCAAATTCAAGAAAAATATTTCTTACAGCTCATAGACATGAATCTCCAGGACATCTGGGCCAAGGCATAGCTACTTCACAGAGACAATCCCATTTGGGACATTGTCTTCTCACCAGAAGGTCAGGCAGTAGTTAAAGGTACAGACACCTAGCCAGAGTATGAGTCACCCTTAAAAGTGATTCATTGCAACAGCAGAGGTATGTGACCCAAAGCTCATCTGGCAGAAATGAATCAATATCAGCTCACTGCCAACACATTCATTTATTTAATTAAGTTAATGTAGAGTAATTCATTCAAACCCTACCCAATGCCATCAATCAGAGTTTTTAGTTGAGAAGATAATATAATCAACAATATTTTTTATCAAAGTGAAAACCATATCTTCATTACATAATTGAATGGAGCAATACTGATATAAATTCTACCTCTTCTGATATAAATGTTCAGTTAACGAAAGAAGTACTTTTACTCTACTTTTCTTAAACCAAGATATCTGAAAGAATGTTCTACTTTAATGAATAGAGGAAAAGGTAATTTTTCACTTGATTTCTTTAGTCTCTACCTCCAGGTAGTATAAAGTTTTGAGCAGTCTGTCAGTTTCTACCTCATGCCTGCTGTCCAATATAAAGGTGGTATTTGCTAATATTAAACATGGTTTTTGATACAATGTGAAATATATATAGCTCAATCTTGTTTTCAAAACTGATATATAAATTTTGTGTAATGTACTTTAAAACAAAAAAATTGCATAATACTAAATCTCATCAAAGGTGTATGTGATGGTAACATGATTGTATTTAACTTCTTTATTTTTTTCTTCTTGTTTGTCTGAAGTAAAACAAATTTTGTTTCATATGTGATCATAAAATAGTAAACAAACAGAAACAACTCAGTCTTTTTGTTTGTACTTTTTTCCTTCATAATTCAGATCTTGTGGAAGTATCTGAAGATTTAGACCACAGAGGGTCAAATAGGCAACCACCAATAGAGGAGGCCCATGGTTGAGTCCAGGAAGGCAGAAGGGTAAAGCTGAAGGAACACAATCTATCCACTGTCATTTTGCTCCTTAGTGGGTCTTTTGATTGGCTCCACATAACCTCTGGATTTCAGGTTCCTCTTGTGGTTCAAGCTAGCTTTTCTGTTAGTATATCTATTAGCACAAAAATTAATACTTATTTGCGTAAGTCGCTTCCTTCAAACGTTTCATTTTATACTCCAATTGAAGAGGCCATTTTACACAGATACAGCACCACAACCTTTTTCCACATACAGATTGTTTGAAGCCTCCCATTGCAGACTGATATAATTTTTCTGTTCTTTACATAAAATATGTCACCAAAAATAAGAAAATGCACAAATTTTTAGAGTATTGACAATTCAGTACTTAACCCAGCCTTATTGAACAATGACATTCTGCTGAAGACTTAATGTCACAGTAGCCCTCCTAAGAATTTTAGAACCAAACCATTGTCTTAAGAATAGTTATTTGTGTAGTTCTTGAAACTTTGATTTGCATACTATATTCATGAATCCTAATTACATTAGCATAATTGTCACACTTGGCTTTCAAATACATAATTTAGTTCTGTCCTCTTTAGATTTGGGGGTGGGCTATTTGGTGTAGCTTGTGAAAAACTTCCAGTAACAAAAACAAAAACAGAACTCTTTTGCAAGAATGAAACTGAGTTGTAATTTCATGAAGAAATAAAGTTAGTACTATTAAGCTGTGCCATATTCTAAGGAGGCAACCTACAATAAGCCAAATCAAGATTACTGCTGTTTCTTCCTCTCCACTTGGAGTATCAGAGCATCTATTTTGGAGACAGAGAAATGAAAAGGTGAAGGGAGGTTTGTGAAGGGAAAGAGTGAAGTAAGGAGAACTCTTAAAATAGAATTCAAAGCAACACAAGCAATTATTGAATAAAGCTACATGACAGAAATTGAAATGACCCATATAAATGATTAATTTTGTTAGCTCTAGACTAACTTTTCTTCAAAACATTTCAAGCCCATAGCTTCAAGAATGTTTCTAAAAATACACAGATAATGTGGTATAAATTTATATGCACTACACATTGAACAAATACTGGAAACCTACATGAAATCAATAACTCAGTTCCCTCAATAGCTTATATTGAATGATCACACACTGATGCTCAAGTGGTCAATTACTTAAAGTGAAATATAGATACCCCAGCACCTTTACTTTATTTATTTGAAGAATTTGGCAAGTGATTCAACTTTGTTAATAGAGGAACCAGAGTCCTTTGTTGGCACAACCCAACACAACGTCTCTCAGAGTGACTATTTTCTGGGCATGTGTCTATTTCAGTGCCACCCAGCAGCTTCTTGGGTTGGTGTTTTAGTCACCCACTGGAGTTACTTTCATAGCTCCATAAGAGTAACTTCAAAACCCCTCACTATAATGCCTCATTCCAAAAGCCTTGTCTATATGATGTAATTGTTAAGCATATACACACACTCTGCAATTGGGTTCTATGGGTAGAAACTGTTTTTATTCCTACTAACAAATATTGCAATTGACAACAAACAATGTAACATTACTTGGCAAGTGTGAATTATTAGCATTTATTATATTTTTATTGATTCTGAATTACATTTATTCATTTATTTGTTCTTTTGTGTCCATGACTGTGTCTCTGTTGGTACTGGGATTTAAACTCAGGTCTTCAGGCTTAGCAACAAGCATCATTACCCATCCAACCAACTCACAAAGGCCTTTTTTGATTTTTATAGCTATCATACTTTATTCTTATTATTACTTCCTTATTACTTCCGTCTTATAGACAAGAAAATTGAAAACCAGAGAAATCAAAATTCTGCCTTATAGTAAGACTTCATTGATCATGTATACAAGGCCTGATACTGGATCTAGCTTAAAGTTCTTTTTACTTTAATGTTACCTCCAGAAATGTCTGGCAAAAGAAACTATGTGTGCAGGCATTTATGAATGTGTTCTACTACTTACCCAATATCAGCAAACAATATGACGAAGTAAGCAGCAGATTAGCACATTCATAAAGGCAACTTCCATCCAGTGGTACACTGGGAACTGGTCTGCTACATGACTTCCTGGGGCTCAGCCCAGAGTGCGAGTTTTATGACATAGAGAAGATGTACACAGACACAATCTAGGACCCAGCCTGGACTGCTCTCTTGTTGGTTCTACCAGATCTGAATGGCATACTCTAGAAAACAGGCAGGTTTTGCCATAGGCCAGGTCACAGGAGTTTGGAAAGTTATCAGAATCTCTCTACTAATGTGTTATTCAAAAATAAACTTCAGATGTCTAGACACAGACAGCTTTTATGTATATATGCATTTGTTTATCTGTCTGTCTATTTATGTAATTTATATAATAATGTCAATCAGTGAGGAGTGGGTCCAGTGGATACTGGATTGAATTTTAGCTACTGCATTGATGCACGATATTTAAGAATCAAGGTCATTGAGTCTGGGGTTGGGTTTCCTTGAATAATGAACATGGCATATGACGAATGTGCATTTAGATAAAGGTAGATATAACATAAGCAGCCATATCCTTGGGTAGAGATTTATCACACTGATTTTTATGCATATGTGTTGAGCTGTGTATACATTTGTGTGTATAGTTATGTACATATACGCGGTGGCTGGAGTATGAAGCGTGGTATCTTCTTCAACTGCTTTTCATCCCACTTTTTGAGAGAAGGCTTCTCACTGAATCTGGAGCTTGCTAGCACACCCACAGGACTTTCTTGCTTCAGCCTCCTCAGCACGGGAATTATAGGCATGTGCCACTGTGCTTGAATTTTAATGTGGGTGCTGGGTATCTATACTCACAGTTCCTCAGTCATTCATTGCAAGCACTTTAGCCATCTCGGGCCCCAAACTGGTTTTTAATGTGTTAAGGGAAACCTCTCTTAAAGCAGTCAATATACACCACTTACAAATATTTTAGCTAATCAATCCAATATATTAAAATTTTTTAAACAAAGAGAAAAATTAAAATGTAGATACTGGTAATAAAACGATGGGAGTCTCTTGAACTTAGTTCCCACACTATTATAAACAGAACTTGCTTCCTAGACCTCTAAAGATACTTGTGAATTCCTGAGTGTTTGGAGGCATACATAGAAAGATCAGTCATGCCCATAAGACTGAGATGCTGACACAGTGAAGAGACATCACCAGGAGCACACCCAGAGCTGCGTGTCACCAGGCAATAACAGGCCAAATGAAATGAGTTCTTACCATGTGTGACATAAAACATTACATCAGTTAGCCATTTCTATTTGACCCCTGAAGAAATAACTGTCATTATTTCCACCTTGCAGAGGATACAGCTAGAGAAAGGCAGAAATGCTTCCCTAATGATATGAGTTTTTTAGTTAGCAGAGTTGAAGAAGACATTCATAATTTAAAGGAAGACAAAAATGAGCTCTCTAGGTAGGTCTGTAGGGTTTCCCTGTTATAAACATGAAGATTCCTTCCTGGCTCCCTTTTGATGGATAGCCAACAACAACCCCTAGACACATGCTTGTTCTCCATTCCATAGCATCAAACACTCCTCTGTTACTAGTGCTGATTGGCATGGATTGGATTCTTCCTTTAGCCAGCCTTCTGCTAAGTGATTAGATCTTGCAGAGAGCCAATGATGCTTGGCAAGCATTCCTTTGTCTTTTCTTATTCTGAAGAATTGTTTGCTTAGACAGTACTCATGGAGTCACCTGAGTCAGTACTGGGCTATATGAGGAAAAAATCCATACTAGTGGCCCTGACTCTTTCTTCTCTTGTTGCAGCAAAGTAGGAGCCTCTAGTCCAGATAACCAAGTCATAGGACATAGGACTCCATCAACCTGAATTGTTTAGCAGCTACATGGAAGTCAGGCCTAGCGGTCTACACAAAGATACTACTGTAAATGAGAAAGAAACCTTTACTATCTTGAGCCACAGACATTGAAGGCTTCTTCTCAGCATACCATAGCATATCCTGATGGGCAACATCTACAGGACTTTCTCAATCCTCCCTATAGTCTTATAACTCTCAAAAAAGTAAAGGGACCTCTAACCATCTTAAAGATCACTGATTAGGTCAGGATTAGGTTGGATAAAATCAGCCAGCTCACTTCAACAACTGTTAGCCTTCCCAGTGTGCTCTCCCCAGTGTTTGCAGTCACGAAGAAGGAACAAGCTGAGATGCTGTTAAACTTATCAACAGGGCGTTTTGACTCACACCTTTTTTCTCATTCTAATATGACAAGTGTTTTCTAAATTGAAATTCCATTGAGCCAGATCTACTAAAGCCAGAAATAGACTTCTACCATATTCAATCTCTGTCAAGATTTTCTTACGTGCCTACCTAGAAAATGATTGGGGTGAAAATAGCATATAAAAAGGCTGCCTCAAAATTAGAAAGATTCTAACTTTAGCTTTCTGTAGATAACACAAAGAAAACACATTGCTCAAGTGAAGAATGAGAATAAGAGTAAATTATTTCAGTTTTATGGAAACATTCCACAGAGCAAAGCAAAGGGGTAAAGCAAGCCAGTGAGAGGATTGGCTTCATTAGTAGAAAATTAGTAAATAACGATCTCTAGAGACAAATTTGTTTTTTAATGAGAGAAGGATTTATTTTATAATGATTAAACGTTAAGCAATATAAAAAAGTGTATCCAGAGAGAGAAAAAGGGCAAAGGTTGAAGGAGAGATTAGTTGCTTTTCACCACATAGTTCATAATGAGGATGATTAGAGGAAGTTGTAATTGATTACTAATATCTCTCACCCTGAACAGAAGAGGAGTTATGCAGAATTAATCTGTGGAGTTATAATAAAATAGATGATGATAATTACAGCATGGAACTCTCAGCATAGAACCAAACAAAGATAAAAAAAGAAGAAACCATTTAGTGATTTCTTGCCTCTTAGCAATAAGGACTTAATAATACACAGCTTTTTGAAATGCACCATAAATGTAATATTGATCATTCCTAATGTCCACACAGGGTTATCTAGGTACCAAGCACCATTTTAAGTGTTTTATGTGAATTGACTCATTTAATCCTCATAGCACGTATTATCCCATTTTCTTTTCTACTCTTTGAAAAGAAGCTGAAGTTATTAAGTGAAGGTTTTATAGATTCATGGAGAGACAGACAGACAGACAGACAAATATATAATAGGTAGAGAATTTCATGGAAAGGACAGTTATACACTTCCAGATGTAGGTGTAGGCTCCTAAAGAGGGAGAGTTGCCTAGAATCTCATTTCCCAAGTGAGGAAACTGAGACACAGAAACTTTAAAATTTCCCCACCTCATGAAGGCAAAAAAGTAGTTGATGAGTGTGTGTGATTCCAGTGTACGTGTGGTTCACCTCTCAAGCCATTGCTTTGTGCGTGGGTGGACAGATGCTTTCACTTATGGTTGTAAAAGAACAGTAAACTTAAAATCAGTAAAGCTGAATGTTATCGCCCTCCACCTCTACTACCTACCACAAATGAGAACCTGCACAGGAGTTCTCTTTTTCTGTTGAGAAATTCCTGACCCATGAAGTACATACACTAAACATTATTACTGTCTGAATAAATAAGTAATGGAGAATGGTATTTGGGTACTGTTTGACTAATTTCTAAATGCTTTCCAAATATGATGAGTTATATGCCGACAGGATCTATATGAACATGGATAGTGTCTAATCCCATTTAATAGTGCACTAGTCAGTCTACTTTGCTTCCTTAATGAAGATGCATAAATCAACTGGCTCAAATCAAAAGTTTTTATTTTTCCTCACAGGTCTAAAGGCAATGTGTCTGAATAGCCATGTTTGCCAGAAGACTGAGTTCTGGAAAGGGTTCTCATCCTAGCTTATAAATGATTTTGCTTCAGCCTCTCACAGGAAAAAAAATAAACAAGCTTCTGGAATCTTCTCACAAAGGCAATCTTCTTATGATTCATCAAAACCTGGTCATCATCCAAGTCTGGTCTCCTCAACTCCACTTCATTAAGGGTTTTACCTTAAACATATGAGTTTGAGGGAGCCAAAAATTAATTTCATTACATTGTGCTTATGTTGGCTAAAATATTGGGAGACTGGACAAATACAAAGACAGAAAGGCACCTTTCTGGAAATGTTACAGAGTACGCATTTGGTGAAACCAGGTTGTCACAAAAGAAGAAGTGTGATGGGTTGATTATACATGTGGGCACTATGGAATAAGAAGTGTTTTGTAAAAGAGGGCAGAGACCTTTAAAGAAAATCATAAAACTATATTTTTATTGATTTTTATTGAGCTCTACATTTTTCTCTGCTCCCCTCCCCTCCATGTCTCTCCTCTCCCCTTCAGCCCTCTCGCAAGGTCCCCACGCTCCCAATTTACTCAGGAGATCTTGTCTTCAGAAAACTACCCTTTATAAGACACTTCCTTATAGTATGTAAATTTGGTGTTCAAATCCAACAGATCCAATATTTAATCTTGTCCTCCCTAGTTGGGTTGACTTTAGCCAAATAATTTAACCTAAATCTCCACTGCCTCCTGTCAAACGGACTGATAAAAAGTAGTTAGTGTTCAAGATTATTACAAGAACTAAATACACGCATGATGTTTAACATGATATTATAGTTTCAACAGTTAACAGTTTACCATTGCTGAGAAATGATTTGACTCTTCCTATTTTTAGCTCATTAATTAAATAGGCATAATTGAATGTCTACCATGTGATAAGCATTTTTCTCATATTGCATGATTGCTCCTAGAGAAAAACAGAAAGATAACACATATATACTGATTTATTTTTCATTCTTTGACTCGGCGACAAAGTAAGTATCAATAGAATACATTTTGATTAGTACCCCTCATTAGTGTTGCTAGGGCACCTTGCCCAGCAGACAATCACTGTTTGCAAGACCTAGAAGTAAGTATTCCAGAGACTGGCATATTCAACATTGCCCGATAATCATCTTTTCCTCTGTTTCTGCTACTTCAGCTTTTTGATTCTGATTTTTTAACATCCATATTTCCAATGACTGCCTCTGTATCACACCTGGGAGGCCTCTCAGGCTCTCTAAACACATAAAGCAGTGAATTGTTAGTATTCAATCTCAGCTCACTTACTCTCCATTCAAACTTTCAGCAACTTTTTCAGCTGGTTAAACAAAAGCTCCGTATCATCCTTGACTCCCTATTATCTCACACCTGTGTCCTGGAAGCTTTGCTTTCAGAATATACCTAGACTTAACAACTCTTCATTTTCAGCACGTCTGTCCTCACCCAGTCTACTGGCATCTTTCATATGCATCATTGATAAACAGCTTTCCTTTGAATCCTCTTGTTTCCATGCTTGCATCCTTGCAAACTACTCATTCTACCAGAGCAACTCATTTCAAATGCCTGCTTTAGTGCAAGAGGACTGATTTCTTATTTATTTTATTAATATGCTTACCTACAGGCTAATAAACTGAACAACTAAGTTAAAATCTACTTGTGATACTAAGAAGCCTCTTTGAGTAATTTATAAATATCAGATTATTCTGTGAAATTAAAATGGTAGGGAAAAAGGACATAAAATATAATGGTATGCATTTACATTGTATGGGAAAAACACAAACACATGTATACACAAATTCAAATATACCCCTATGCAAAAATAAGAGACTGAAATTTCCAGCAAGCTCCCACATACCTTTGTGAATTAAGATAGTAAATATATTGTTTTTTAGATAAAAATATCAGATTAAAGTTTAAATTATATTGTTGGCATGAAAATCATATGCAAAGTGTTTGTAGACTCCTCTTTGGGTCATAGCTTGGGCATTAAATGATACTGAATGTGAGGGAAAGAACATTCCATAAGTTAAAGCTAGAGTTCTTGGTCCAACAAAGAGACCTTCCACTGCAGATTCAAGACCAGCAGGGATAAAATATCAGACTCCTAAAAGCAGGTCTCAGTCAGCATACGGTGATACTCCCATAGTTCATTTGAAAATTGATAGTATGGAATGCACACTATTTTCTCCTATAAAATGACGTTATTGGTGGTGGTGCTGGAAGAATGTGAGTATTCGATGGCCAACACATAAACACTTAGCTCATAATGCAACTGAATTTGCTGCAGAAAGAAAAAAATGTTTTCTTGCAAAAAGTAATGAAAGAACACAAGGAAAAAAGGCCATAAAATTGAATAAAACACTAGAGTCTTATTTCTCCTGTGTGCTACTGTGTTGAGAGCACACTTTTAATTAAAATAGGATGAAGGAGTAGAAGAAGGTGTTGATGGGGAGTAGAAAGAGGACTGCTAAGAACTCACAAGGGTTTTAGACATGAGTAGCTTTGGCTATTGAGTTAGTAAAGGAAAATAATGAGTCACACTGTGTATTTTTCTTGGGGCATTTGATTCCTCCCAGGGGGATCACAAGGATAAAAAAAACACTGGGTTTTAACTGGGTGGCTTCGTAGAAAGTCTTTATCTTCAATCATCTTCATGATAGTACACTGCAATAAAACGATGTCCTGATAAAGTATTTCAACTTAACCAAAAAAAAGATGGTAATTATCTGTACATTTTCTTTAGTTTCCTAGTATACGCAGTCTTAGCAATGATTAAAGGTACCAGATGCTCAGCACTTTTTGCTAGCATAACAAAGTATGAGGCCATTAGGATCATGCAGTGGAAGATATGCTGAAGGAAGCAATGAAAGGAAAATCCTGTTTTGTGTTCTATGGAATAACCTAACATTTAAAAATTAATGTCTTGGGCTGGAGAGATGGCTCAGTGATTAAGAGCACTGGATGCTCTTCCAGAGGTCCTGAGTTCAATTCCCAGCAACCACATGGTGGCTCACAGCCATCTGTAATGAGATCTGGCGCCCTCTCCTGGCGGGCGGGCATACATGGAGGCAGAATGTTTTATACATAAAAAATAAATAAATCTTTAAAATAATTAATGTCTTCCAGTTTCACGATAAATACAGTTTTATCTGTGTGCAATGTGGCTAAGAATGCTAACAGCATTTTATTTAGAGAGACAGGGCAACGGCACTCAGGAGAGCACAGCCACAGAGCACATTCTACAGCGCTGGGCTCATCCTGTTGGTGTTTTCACACAGAACACTTCATCTCTATTTTCTTCACATTCCTTACCTGTGAAAAGTCATTGTGAACATTGCAGGGGTGTATGTGTGCAAAGATCACATCATAAATATCTAGCATATGGGTGACAACTCAATAAACATTATCTATTATAACTCACACCAAACAAATGTTTTGATATACAGTTCCTTTATCTGTCAGAAATTAAATTTTAGTTTCAAGAATATTGGAATACATTTAACATCAAACTATGCCAAATATATATTGATTTTTCTTGTGTATCTTAGATGGGATATTTTAGAGAATTATAGCCCTTCAAGGGCATTTTTTTGCTGACCAACATATGTCAATATTTATTACACTTTTGAAAAATGCCTATTACGGTATCATAAAATCTGTCAGAAGGTTAAAGTTCAAGTGTTTCATTTTAATTTGCAAATTACTGATAAATGATTTTATGCACAGAATTTGTTGATGTCTGAAAGTTGTCTGTGGCCATTGGTTATCACAGCAGTGGGATTGCTTCTAGGAGCTTCAACAGTTCTTTTCCTGTAGCACTCATCCTTCTGGCTTTTTTCTCACCTGCCTCTCCAGATCTAAAACAGGTAAGTCAGATATAATATTTCTGCTTGGTATGTACTGGTGCCTCAAGTCCAATAATCTAAGATGTATCAAGCATGTTAAAAATCCCACATTCCATATTTATGTTTAAATGTATTGGGGGCATTTTTCCCCAAGTCTGTTATTAGATATAAAGATATCCTGAATTCTTCAAACCACATAGTCAGTGACTATTGACAAGGTCTCATCCTTCTCTACTAAAGCATACCTGTGGCATGTTTTCATCTTTCTATATAAAAAACTGCAAGTGTTAAAAGTCTGACAACAGTTAACAACTTTTAGAAACTAACATGCGAACTCCTAAGAGGATACAAAGCCACATAAGTATGTCCTCCTACCTTGACATTGTAGCCAGGCTACTCTGTGAGATACTCTGTGAGATGGTTTAATGTCAGCACTGCAGGACTTATCTGCCTGCAGGTGTGTAGATCAGTATCTCGCACACATTGAACATTCATTAGATGTTATGTCAGTTTACCAGCCATAATATCTGCATTTCTGCCGGCCAGACTACAGACTGTCCCTAGTTCATGCCATTTCTAGATAGCAGTGTATTTTAGCATGCAACAGTACATACCACAGTTGACACACTTATATTCTAATGAAGTATTCTGATGAAATATTCTCTCTCTGTCTTCTTCTTCTTCTTCTCCTTCTCCTTCTCCTCCTCCTCCTCCTCCTCCTCCT
>LOJH01042837.1:0-12117 GCA_001685095.1 Ellobius talpinus
TATTAGCTTCTATCTAGCCTTGAAGGAAGTGTGTCAACTTCTGTAACTGATGTTTATTCAGTCTCTGTGAAAGTATAAATATTATGCCTTCCCTTTAGTAAAAAGCAGCAGATTCAAAAGCTCATTCTGAGTTTTTGTCTGTCTGTCACTCGCCGAATTCTAGATTCTCCTCAGCCTTCGCCCCCGATCTCCCTCGGTCTCTGAGCTCCAAGAGAGCCGGTCCATGGCAGACCCTGAGTTTGCATTCACATTAGTTAAATAAATTAAACTTGCATCAGGAGGCTATGTTAGCAACTAGTTGACAGACAGTAATCATAGAGTCTCAGGGGGCATATGGAAGGGACAGACACAGAAGTAGTAGGGTAGGGTTTGGAGTGGTACAGGTTTTACTGGCTTGGCAAAGTGGGAAAAACAGGTTTTCCATGGGCTGAGAAAGGAGACAGTTAGCTAACTGCTACTTGGTTTCTCTGAGCTTGCAGGCTTTCACCCCAGCCTTTGATTCTCGAGTCTTATACATAACTAGAATGATAGAGATTTAGGTAAAGCTACCTTTAGTAGCAGTGACAGTGCTGGTGTCTGCAGGAGCAGACGTCTCTTCAAAATATCATCTGAGCAGCCAGGCTGCTGCTAGAGAGGGCCAGTACCTACAAAGTTGCACTTTCTGGCTGAGATAGCAGTAGATTAAGGTGTAACCACTGTACTGAAGTTAAAACAACATATTAGTTTGCATTCTTTCTACCAGCAGTATGTAAAATCTCTTTCCCCTCATTGTAGGCCCTGTTTGTTGTCATTTGTTGTTATTTTTTCAAAGGTAAACATTCTGACTGGGGAGAGACAGAGTCTCTAAGTAGCTTTAATCTGTATCAGTATTTTTTTCTGATGGGCAAGGTTGTGGAACACTTTTTCAGTCATTGGCTCCTTGTGTTTCTTCACTAAGGATCTAGTTGGATTATCACCCCATCCAGTGATTAGACGTGTGTGGGGTTTGATATTTAAGTTTCGTAGTTCTTTTATAGTCCAGATATTAATCAACCTTCTAAAGTATAGTTGACAAAGATGATCTCCTATTTTATAAGTAGTCTTTACCTTGGTGATGATTTCATTTGCTTTTCCAAGCTTTTTAATTTCATAGACTAATAGGATTCTATTGGGGGCAGTTATTTCTGTGCTATAGGAGCACATTTCAGAAAGCTTTTTTTTACGCCATATATTGAAGTACTTCCCATAGTTTCTTTTCTAGAGCATTCAATATTTCAGATAGTCCATTGAAGTCTTTGATCTGTTTAGAATTGTAAGCAGAGTGAGTGACAAGGATCTAATTTCATTCATCCATCATCAAGATATGTCTTCCCATATCAATTAACTAAACTAAGAAAACCTGCCATACACATGCCAAATTCAAAATCCTTGGAAATTTCAGATTCTATCAAGTTGGTAATTAGCAATATAGCTATAATTAGCATCATAGTGGTGTCACTTTTATTTAGTTGTGTTTCTGAACAACTTGATGTGAAATATAATCTTAATGTGTTTTTAAAATTAGTCAGGCAAGGGTTTTCTTTCCTTTTTGTTTTTGAGCATTTGGGATATATGTTGGATCTATGTTCATCACGGAACTTAATCCTTGTTGGAGCCTTATCTAATTTTGATTTTATGTAATTATTGGCTTCATGGACTGAGTTTGGTTGTATTCCTTCTCTTTGTATTTTGTGGACTATGTATTGTTGTTAGCTCTTCATTAAAATTTGGTAGAATTGTTTAGTAGATCTTTAGGTCCTGACTTTTCTGTGAGATGATATTTATAATTACTGGTTCAGTCATTGCATGTTATGGGTTGTTCAAACTATTCATATTATCGTGAACTAACTTGAAATGCAGTATGTGTTTGGGGATCTTATTGGTCCTAGGTTTTTCAGTTTTATGGAATGTAAGTCTTCAATATATTTCCTAATACTTGTTTGGATTTCATTGTATTTTGTTGTAAATTTCCCTTTTGACCTCAAGCTTTATTACTTGGATCTTTTCTTTGTTTTGGCAGTTTCAGTAGGAGTTTTCAATCACCTTTATCTCTTCAAAAAGAAGCAATATTTAGATTTGTTCTGTATGATGTTGTTTCAGCTCCTATTTCACTAATTTCTAATATTTATTCTTCCTTGGCATCTACTGAGGTTACATTTGATTTGCTCTTGATTTTCTGGGATTTTAGACATTTTGTTGGGTTATTTATTGGGAATATTTATGACTTGTATGTTTGTGGGCATGTGTGTTGTATACATGTGTATACACACATGTATGCAGCTGCATTTATTTATGAATGAATGTTTGGAGGTTAGATGTCAGTGTTAGATAACTTTCTCTATATCTCTTCATCTTACATTTTGAGTCAGAGTTCTACTGAATTTAAAATTTACCATTTCAGCTAGAAAAGCTAGGCAGTATATCTTTGGGATCCTCTTGTCTTTGTTCCCCCAGAACTGGGATTACAGGTGCATGCCAACATGCCAAATTTTTACATGGGTTTTAGGTGTCCAAATACTGCTCCTCAAGAATGTGCAGCAAGCAATATACCTACTGGACAATTTCCCCAGCCCCAGGAAACCTCCCTGATTATTAATGTATGTATCAATACTTATATTTTTCCCCTAGAATTGCCTGAGCTATGAATTTTTTGATTTTCTCCCTGATTTCTTCAATACCTCACTGAACACTATAGGACTGTCTCCATTCTTTGATTCCCTGTTAGTGGTAGGTTTTGCCTTAGAGGTAGGCTTTCAGAAACAAGGGATAGTTGACTCAAGTTTTAACCCAGTCTGCTTCTATGCTCCCTTACATAGTATGTTGAGGATATTCGTATTTAAAGAATTATTTGGAAGGGTTTTTATGATCTAATAATTTCACTTTTTCATCTAATTTTCTAGCCTTTTCGAAGTCTTAAGCTATTGTATTTTTTTGTCTGCTTGCTTGAGCCCTCCATATCATCACTGCTCCTTTTAAAAAGTGGGACCTTGAAATCTTCTTATAGAAATTTAGATATTTTTTGGTGTCTGTTTCGTATAATGTAACTCACATGTTTTTAAGTCTGAAAATTTAGTATTGGATAACCAGTTGATGTGCTCTTCCCTACCTAAGACTATTTCTCCCAATCTCAGCATTTCTTAGTATTTCTTATTTGTTTGTTTTTTCTTTGCTTGCTTGTTTTACTGTTGTTTGTTATTGTTTGTTCATTTGTTTGATTTGTGTGTTTAGGGTTGATACCTGAGGCATAGTGTACTTTTCCCTTATCCATATTAGCATATTGACAGATTAGTGCTTTCTGCATTTAGCTCAGGTTTGTTATAATCTTTACACCCCTTTTTCTGCAATGGTCTTTAAGACTTAGGAGCAGGGTTTATATTGTGGATGTATCCACTGGTACTGGGATCTATGCCTAAGCATTTTGATCAGTTGTGATTTTCTGTAATGGTCTTCATCTTTGTAAAATGAAATATCCTTGATGAGGGATCAGAACTAAACTCAATTGCACGTATAAGAACAAATATTTAGAATGTGGCTAGAGAGTATGCTGATTTAGTAAAGTGGAACTTGTAGGAGTTCCTCCAAGATCCATGAATTCACTAGCTCTGGTTATTAAGCTAGGTTTTCCAGTACAGGCACAGCATCTTTCTTGATGAGTGGGTCTTAAAGCCAATTAAAGATAGTTGGTTATTGCCAAGGTATGTGTGCCAGTACTCCCTAGCCTTTGTTTACATTTTTTAGTTCAAAACACACTTCTTTCTCTTTCCTTCTGACAGGGAAAGACAAAGCAAAAATGGAAAAACAAAATCATTCTATTTGTTATACCATGGGAAAGATGGGGATGTCTTTCCATAAACAGATTTTACTTAGATAAAGCAGACCTGGGAAATGATACAACAAAGGATGTGACATTGAAAGCTTAACCAAAGATACTGTATGGTTTGGAGATACTTCTGAGATGAGGCAAAAGTCCCCTCTTTCAAGAAAACAATGGCAAATGCCAGGCCTTCAGTAGTCCACCTTTCTCCTTCGAAGAGATGTTGAGGACTTCAGGATAAATGAAGTCACTTCCTTTTACAAAGGTAATACTTAATTAAACCAATAAGATATTTTCCTGTGAGTAGAAGAAGCATTAAGCACCCAACAATTAAAGATAAGTTAGGAAAATGAGCATATAAAGCAGAAAAATTAAGTTAGCTAATCCACAATCAATGATCCAATCAGTTTTGAGCTGGATACAAGTCCATATAAACCACAATCAGAGCTTTCATTCATCAAAATATTCTACCACATACAGATATTATAGCAAAATAATTTAGGATGAAGATTTTTCAATATTTTAGTATCCTATTTTACCAAAAATTTATCCCTCTTCTGAGAGGAGTGTGGGCTTCATTTTGTCTATATTAAACAGTTATTTCAACCTATGAAAATCTGGACCAATGGCATAGCAAATAATATATATTTTTTCTAAATTCCTATGCAGCCCAGGCTTTAGAATGTCAGTATCATTTGCAGATGTTCACATTTTAGAACTGTGAGAAACTTGAAGCAATTTAGATAAATGACTTTTTAATTAACAAGACCCAATTCCAACCCAAGGGAGAGCATTTCAACCTTAAAATTGGCTCTTTGATAAATCTGGTTTTAAAATGTCAGCTCTACCCACCCACCTGTATCTCTGATAAGTGTGCTTTGGTTGCCAAGGAATCCTCTATCAATTTTTCTTGCACTTGATAAGAAAAAAACAACTTACTTTACAAAACGCAAGAAATTTAACCTCAAACCCAACATTATTAAGTTGCAAATATTAAGGCAATTAAAGAGTAGAGAATAGCCATGTCCCGCAAACCCTACCTTACACTCCCCGCCCCCCTACCACATACTTTTTCAAAAACCAACATAAGACCACAGGATTCTTGAATTTCTCCAGGGATCTAGTGATAACTGTACCCTGAAACATGGAAAGTACGTGAAAGAGGAATTCCAGGACCCAAACTTACTAAGATGAGGCTTGGTCCTCAGATGTACTGAAAAAGTGGAAATGTTCTAGTTTTAGACTTCCCTCAATCAGTTAAGTCTAGAAAGAACAGAGAATATCTCATTTCCTGCTGAATCTGTGGGTCAGAGAAACTAGGAAAACAAAACAAAAGCTAGGAAGGAAAACCTAACAACAAACTCATGTATGACTGTCTTAAAAATAATCATCTGAAAATGTGAATTAAAATGTTAAAGCATTTTAGAAGAAAATGCACAAGAAAATTGTTTAAATTTTGACTTTGGTGATTAAGTTTCAGATTCAAAACTAAAATCACTTGGTTAATTTTTTTCAGTATCTATGAAAGACCTTATTAAAAAGAATACAAAACTAATCACAGACAGGAAGAAAAAATTTAAAACCCACAGACATATTTGACAAGGAATTTATGACAAAGTATTCAAGGAACTCTTAAGATAAAAAAATAAATTTACTAATTTGTGATTTTTTAAAAAAACTTAGTCATCCTTCATGTAAGGGGCATCTAGGTTGTTTCCATGTTCTGGCTATTATGAATAATGCTGCTATTAATATTTTTGAGCAAGTGTCCTTGTGGTATGATTGAGTATCCTTTGGGTATATGCACAAGAGTGATATCACTGGGTCTTGAGGTAGACTGATTCCCAATTTTCTGAGAAACCACCACACTGATTTCCAGAATGGCTGTACAAGATTGCACTCTCACTCACAGTGGAAGACTGTTCCCCTGACTTCACATCCTCTCCAGCATAAGCTGTCCTTAGTAATTTTTATCTTAGCCATTCTGACAGGTGTTAAGATGGTATCTCAGAGATGTTTTGATTTGCATTTCCCTGATGATTAAGGCTGTTGAGCAGTTTCTTAAATGTTTTTTAGCCACTTGAGTTTCTTCTGTTAAGAATTCTCTGTTTATATCCATACCTTGTTTTTTTTTTAGTTGGATCATTTTTAGTTGGATTATTACTTCTCTAGTTTCTTGCATTCTTTATGTATTTTAGATATCAGCCTTTTGTCAGATATGGGGTTGGTGAAGATCAGTTTCAATTCTGTACACTGCCATTTTGTCTTATTTACCATGTCTTTTGTCTTACAGAACCTTTTTAGTTTCAGGAGGTCCCATTTATTGATTGTTGCTCTCAGTGTCTGTGCTATTGGTGTTCTATTTAGGAAGTGATCTCCTGTGTCAATGCATTCAAGGCTACTTCCAACCTTTTCTTCTATCAGGTTCAATGTAGCTGGTTCAATGTGGAAGTCCTGGATCCACTTGGACTTTAGTTTTGTGCAAAATGATAGATATGGAACTATTTGCAATCTTCTACATGGTAATATCCAATTATGCCAGCACCACTTGTTAAAGATGTTTTCCTTTTTCCATTGTACCTTTTTTGGCTTCTAAACTGAAGAATGAATGCCCATCAACTGAAGAATGGCTAAAGAAAATGTGATACATTTACACAATGGAGTATTACTAGGCTGTAAGAAACAATGACACCATGAAATTTGCAGGAAAATGGATGGAGCTAGAAAATAATATCCAGAGTGAGATATACCAGACTCAGAAAGACAAGCATGGTATATATTCACTCACAGTGGATAGAAGATATAAAGCAAAGCAAAGGATAACCAGACTGTAATCCATAGCTCTAGAGAATTGGGAGCATGTAGGGCAGGGGTTGGGGAGGGTGGGAAGGGAGAAGAGAGAAAGGGAAGTGGGCAATTATATAGCTCAGTAAAAACAACTAAAAAATTAAAAATATAAAAAACCTGAATAGATGCATGTCTTAGGGTTTCTAGGGTCATAATGGAAAACCATGAACATAAAGCAAGTTCAGGAGAAAAGACTTTATTTGCCTTCCACTCCCATATCACTGTTGATCATTTAAGAAAGTCAGGGCAGGAATTTAAACACAGCAGGGACTTGGAGGCAGTAGCTGAGGCAGAAGCCATGGAGGGTTGCTGCTTACAGTCTTGCTCCCCATGGCTTGCTCAGTCTATTTTCCTGTAGAACACAGGACCACCAGCCAAGAGATGGTACCACTCACAATGGGCTGGGACATCCTTATCAATCACTAATTAAGAAAAATGCTTTACAGTCTTGCTATCCTGATCTTATGGAGATATTTTCTCCGTTGAGGTCCCCTCCTCTCAGATGACTTTAGCTTGTGTCAAGTTGGTATAAAACTACTCAATATAATGCATCAAAATTTATTCTTTATAGATAGCAAATAAATGTATAAAGTATGTTTAGAACTTTTAATTAAACTCAAATTAGCATTACTAGAGTTAAGGTAATCCAAATTAAAATGGGTCTATAAATCATTCTCTATACATTTCCAAAATTGAATATTTTAAATGCTGCCAAGGAGGAACCATAAGATTATTATTCATTCATAGTGAGAAAATGATATAGCAGATCAAAAGACATCTTGGCAGTTTCTTATAAAGCTAACAATATCTATAGCTTACATAGAGCAAGGTATTTACTAAGTGGCTTAAAACATATACCTACACAAAATCTTACATGCAAATTTCTATAGCAACTTAATTTACAGTTGCAAAAAGCTGGACACAACCAGTTATTGTTCCCTAAAACGTGAAATGAAATAACCATATATAACCATAAATATAAATTATAAAGGTATAAATATAAATGAATATATATTTATATATGCATATATATAAAATGGGATTTCATTGAGTGGTAAGAGTGATCTTTCAAGTTACACAGGGACATAAACAAAATCATAAACACATACTGCTAAGGTAAATGAGCTATTATGAAAAGACCATGAAGCCTAAGTGTTGGAAAGATCACTAGGGAATCCTTACTTTAGAAAATGACTAAGGATGTTTTTGGGGGAATATTAGTAGTATTTGAAAACTTCAACTGAGCAAGAAGATCCTTCCTTATTACTAGGTCTAGATGATCAGTCTCCTGAGCAACCAAATAGACCAAAAAGGAGGAGATAGCTAAAATTCTCCTAATTATCTGATAGGTTCATCTTTTCGTGGCTTTGAATTCGGGACCTCTCATTCTCTTTTGTTTTGGACACTGGGAATTGAAAAGTGACCACCTTTCCACTTTGTCCTCTGAAGCTTACAGGTCTTAGCACAGAACAGTTTACAATATTCATTTTCTTGATAATGTTTACAGATGGCACATAGACATTTTTGGTGGATCAGAAATTAGTGTTGTACCATATCATAAGGGTGTTACAAACTTAGTATTGCAAGCAATATGTCTGTGTACTGGATCTTTGAGTCAAATGGTTTAAAGACTATCATTCAGCAAATATTGAAATCCTGCAAATTGGAAAACTGATAGATATCAAGCCTAGAGACAGATAGCACAAACTTAGCACTTTAAAGATTTTTAAAGCCCTATACACGAAACCAAGGTATGAGCAACAAAATTCCCTACTGTAATAGGTGAGAGAAAACTGGTTAAGATGGTTAGAGAGAATGTTGGCAAGCATTTACCTAGGATAGGGGCTGGGATCATTACTAGGAGGAGGACAGCTTTTTTCCTGTGATAGAAGAGAATTATCAGATCAGACTGGAGGGAACAACAGAAGCAGAGAAAACCACTGTGCAATGTGCAGCTGACTCACCAGCTTTTCACAACCAGTGGCAACCAAGCTGCATTACGTGAGTTTTAGAGCCATGCAGGCTATTTGCCGGTACTCTTCCGTCCAAGGAGCAGAAGCAGTAAGAACAGGGCAATCTCAGTGACCCTGCCCAAGAGTTGCCATCAGGGCATTGGCTACCTCATATTTCCAGGTTGTGAATCACCAAATTAGATCCTGAAGTTGTCATTTGATAGGGAAGGTGAAAGTGTAATGGGAACACCTAAAGAAGAGATTGAGAGATTCAATTTCTATGAAGCTGTGACCATGGCAATGGACAAAGTTCAATTGGAGCTGAAAGCATATGCAGATTAGGAGAAGCCGCAAGATATTCTCTGTGTATATGCGTTTATGGGTATTTGCCTGTATGTATATATGTGCATCATGTGAATGCAGTGCTTTTAAAGGCCAGGATTCCTTAAAATTGGAATATAGCTCTTAGTGAATTGCTATGTGGGTTCTGGGATTCTGATCCAGCATCTCTATAAGAGCAGTAACTGCTCTTAATTGCCAGGCTGCCTTGCCAGCATCAAACATTGTCAGTACAGAAAACTGGCAAAGAGAACATGTAAACTAAGTCAGAGTTGTACAAGGAATATTATAGAAAAGTATTAGGGACAGATACTATGCCTAGGAGTTTGTTGTTGTTGTTGCTGTTGTTTTTTTTGTTTGGTGAGGGGGGTTGGAGCATGTCCTGGAACTAGCTCTTGTAGATCAGGCTGGCCTCGAACTCACAGACATCAGTATGCCTCTGCCTCCTGAGTGCTGGTATTAAAGGCATGCCCCACCATAGTCTGGCAAGAGATATTTTAAAATTGGCAACCTCTGCCAGAGTGGGTCCGAGCCGGTGACCTCTGGAGCAGCCTCTAGCCAGCAACCTCGGCAGGTATGAGGGAGCACCCTCTGAGGGAACAGGCAAGGACTTCTATGGAACAGGGCCCTAGCCATTCAGCAACCTCTGTGGGAGCAGGCCTGAGGAGAAAGCAACCTCCACTGGAGAAGGCCCAAGCCAGGGACATCTGCCAGAGCAGGCTCAAGCCAGCAACCTCCCCCGGAGCAGGCCTGAGCCAGCAACCTTCACAGAACCAGACCCAGGCCAGCGACCTCTGTGGCTGCAAGCCTGAGCCAGCAACTATCATCAAAGCAGGCCGGAGCAAGCAACCTCTGCAGGAGCAGATTTGAGGGCATGACCTCTACAGGAAGAATCCAAGCTTGCAACCTCCACAGGCCCAGGCCCAGGCCCAGGCCCAGGCCCAGGCCAGTGACCTCAATGGGAGCAGGCCCGAGGAAGAGACATATGCAGAATCAGGCCCACCCTTTGCCAGAGCAGGCCCAAGTGAGCAACCTAAGCATGAACACAACCTAGCCAGCCACCTCCACCAATGCAGGTCTGAGCCAACCACCTCTGTGGTACCAGGCCTAAGCCAATGATCTCTGTGAGAGCAGGCCAAATCAAGCTACCTCAATGTAAGAAGACTTGATCGACCTCCAAGATTGCAGATCGACCTTCGGGAGTGACAAGTAACCTCCAGGGTGACTGGAACCCTGGCCCTGACTCCACCATGAGGAGAAACCATCTGAGCCTTGGATCCACAGGCACCTGGAAGAGTGATCACCAGAGGCATAGCCCCAACTACACCAATCAGAGGAAAAGATGGGTAGATAAGGTAAGAACACTCAAAATCACAAAGAGCAACACAACACCAACAAAAACTATTGGCTCTAAAATAGCAATAMTTAAACACACCAATGCATATGAAGCAGAAGAAAATGACTTAAAAAATAACTTTAGGAGAATGTTTGAGGCCCTTAAAGAGGAAATGAAAAAWTCTTTCAAAGAAATGGAGGAAAAGGAAAACAAAAATTGGAAGAAATCAACAAATACCTTAAAGAAAACCAAGAAAAAGCAACCAAACAGGTGAAAAAAATAATTCAAGACTTGAAAACCAAAATAGAGACAATAAATAAAACACAAACAGAGGGAATTCTGGAAATGCAAAATATGGGAAAATGATCAGGAACCAAAAATTTAAGCATAAACACCAGAATACAAGAGATGGAATAAAGAATCTCAAGTGTTGAAGATACCATAGAGGAAGTAGACTCATCAGTCAAAGAAAATGCTAAATCTAACAAAGGCTTAGCACAAAATATCCAATAAATATGGGACACCATACAAAAAGCAAACCTAAGAATAATAGGGATAGAAGAAGGGAAAGAATTCCAACTTAAAAGCACAAAGACCCACTATCATTTTTGTATATTCTATGTGTCTTGTTGGTCACTATATGAGCTCTTAAACACAGTTCACATTTTAAGGGTGAGCACAATTAAGGTACAAGTCTTAAGATAAGGAAAAACAGAAGAATTTGCAAACATGATTTAAAACTCTAGCACTTCCCAACAAGAAACAGCTATCAAAATAATAAAACACTATTGAAGTTTAAATCACACATTAAACCCTACACACTAATAGTGGGAGACTTAACACCCCACTTTTACCACTGGACAGGTCTGCCAGACATAAACTTACCAGACAAATAAGGTAATGGACAGAAGTTATGACTCAAATGGACTTAGCAGACATATATAGAACATTCCATCCAAACATAAAAGAATATACTTTCTTCTCAGCACCTCATGGAACCTTCTCAAAGAATGATCACATACTAGGTAACAAAGCAAACCGCACCAGATTTAAAAAAATTGAAATAACCACATATATCTTATCATATCACCATGGCTTAAAATTTGAATTCATACTTGATATAGGAACACAGAAGTGAAAGAGGCACTGTAAACTACAGATTAGTAAAGGTCAGAGCCCCAATGCCTAGGGAAGGTGCCTGAGTCACCGTCTCAGTAATTACTCTCCTCCTAATACCCAATGAAAATATATTCTATAGCTGAGCGGCTGCATGGTTCACAAGGACACTACATCAGACACAGCATGACTCTTATGCTGAAAGGATGCTGTATATGCCATTGCCAACTTCTAAAAGGAAGAGAGAAATCTGATATTAAAAACTTGCTATTCTCTTCTGCTTTAAGACAGGTTCTAGCTCTGTACCTAGGTTGGCATGGAGCTCACTGTAAGTCAGAGGCTTCCTTAAGCTCATAGCCATTGTTTTGCCTCTGTTTTCCACGTGCTATAACTACAGCTTGAAATTAAAAATAACAAAAAAAGTAAACAAAACTTTATCTCAGAGATAAAATTATTTAAAGAATGGTCCAATATTATTTGTTCAAACCTGAAAGAAAGACTTCTAGATAATATATATTTAGTATTCTTACCCAGTTACCCATTGAGGAAAATGCTTCTGAGGGAACGTGAGATAAAGAGAATAGATGGATTACACACTGTTCTACTGAACATCACTGAAAGGGGTGAGTGGCCCTGCTGGGTATGCTTATATCAGCGAACAGGAGGCTTACAAACTAGTTTTCTGACTCCAGTGG
>LOJH01042838.1:0-13342 GCA_001685095.1 Ellobius talpinus
GCAGAAATATACATATAACAAAATTGACCTTAAGTTTGTATCAATAAACCAAGAGCCATACCAATACAAAGTATTCATCTCTATAGCATATCCCCTTTTAAACATAAACAAAAATTTATAAACAATCATTTAGAAAATTTGGATGTTGTTCTCTAGACTATTTCCTGCTGATTGGGGGTATGTTAGGTCTTTCATGGGTTAGCTTGTGTTGCTGGTCCATCTCAGCCAGCAGTCCTGAAGCTGTCATGGATGTTGGGTCCATTGTTTCAGAGGGTCTTGTTTGATCAAACCATATTAGCCAATAAGGAATCCACAGCTTTTTATCCTCTGTGGAAACAAAAGCAGAACCTCTTTTCCAAAGCAACATATCCTTAGACCCAAATTCTGAAGTCAAGATACCTTTATAATATACATGTTGGTTTAGCTTAGTAGCCCATACAATGAAATGTCTCTCTGTACTTAGCTCATTCATAGTAAAAAATTTCAAAGAAAACACAATAATATATATAATCCAGACTCTGTGTATTTTCCACCTGTGTCTTATTTTTTCTTTATTCCTTTAATCTATGACTGTCTGTATTCTTTTTATATTACTTTTAAGGTTACTTTAAAACATTGTTTTAATTTTTAAAACTATTTATTTCTTTTTATAACTATCTATACTCTTTTTTTCTCTTGCCCAAGCCTATGTACATTTTTTTAAAACACACTGTATCTTGTTTAGATGTCTTTTATGTATGAATCTGTCCTATTGCATATCTGAAGTCCTTTTTCTGACAAGGAACATTTTAATATAGTAAGCAGTGTGGTCACAGTGACCCTGGATCCTGGCTCTGCCTCTCTCAGCCTTTCAATATGGTGGTGGTAAAGACCACTAGCTCTGGGACTGCCATGTAGGAGCCACGCTCACTACCTCAACTCTGGGTAGGAGTGTGTATCACATAAACCCTTTTTATCTGAGTAAAAGCTAAATCTGGCATGCAGCACACTACGCAGCCTGGAACTATCTCTGTGTATGGTGGTGGGAATCCACCATGCTCTCCTGCCTGTGCATGACTAGCAGACCTGATCTGGCAAGTTGACCAGGCAGAGAGTGCTGAGCTGTTGGTGTGCTACTTTCCTCCTTACCCTGAGCAGGTGTACAAGAAAGGTGTACATGGCCCTCAAAGTGGGTGGCAGGCCATGTGTGTTAGCCCCAGTTGTTCAGGTGCCATTTTGTAATAAAAGATTGCTTGTTTGTTTCCCAGCTGCCTGGATACAATTAATCACACAGAAACTATATTAATTACAACACTGTTTGGCCAATAGCTTGTGCATATTTCTAGCTAACTCTTAACATCTTAAATTTACCCATTTCTATTTATCTGTGAATCACCATGAGGTTGTGGCCTATTGGTAAGTTTCTGGCTAGCTGCTGGCATCTTTTTACATTGGCAACTACATGGAGTCTCTTTGACTCTGCCTACTTTCTCTATATATCTCTGTTTGGATTTCCTGCCTGGCTTTAATCTATTATGTCATTGGCCAAAACAGCTTCTTCAATAACCAAAATAAAATATATTTATATCATACAGAGGGGAATCCCACATCATTAAATGTCATTTTCCCCTTTATTTTAGAAGTAGAAATGCCATATTTTTAACCATAGTAGATTTTATAATTTGCTTTTCTCTGCTTTTTTATGATACCTTGTCTGTAAGGGATTTGTATGTGCAATTATGGTAATTGGGAGCAGAAAACACAGTATCTTAGTTAACTTATTAATAGATTATTTTAATCTTCTTAATCATGATAATATTTAACACATTGGGTGTGGGGAAATTGGCTCAGTAAAGTTCAGTGTATGTTCACTGCCTTTCTGTGACTATGCTAAAATACCATGACCAAAGGTAGCATGTAGAAAGAAGGGCTTACTCTGGGTTTGCAATTCCTGAGGGAGAGTTCCTAATGGCATGGCTGTATGTTGGCAAAGCTGGAGCCGCAAGGTCATATCTCCATCCACATTCAGGAAGCAGAGATGGAATTTAGAGTAGGGTAAGGCTTTAAATTCTCAAAGTTTGCCACCAGTAAATACTTCCTCCTGCAAGTTTCTACTTCCTGAAGTTCTGTAACCTTCCATATAGCATACCAGCTGGGCACCAAGTTTATAGGAGACATGTCTCATTCAAATCACTACACCAGCATGAAGACATGAGTTCAGATCCCCAGCAGCCATGTAAAAGTCAGGTGTAGTAGCTTGGTTCTGTGACCCTAGCACTGAGAAGGCAGCAAACAGGCAGATCTCTGAAACTCATAGGTAGGCAATCCAGTTAAATTAGTGAGCTCCAGATTTGGTGAGAGACACCATCTCAAAAAAAGGTGGAGAACACATGCACATCCCCAAACAAAATTACTTAGTTCTATTGTGATAATCCATAGGCATTGACCATGTGCATCTATTCTTGTATGTTTATATCCCTCCTCCTTTCCTGGTCCCTAGTAATCCCTCTTTAGTAGACCATTTAAAAATGTGTGTGGGGTGTGTATGTTAGGTGGGGAGAAGGAGAGGGAGGAAGAGATGTAGAGGATACCATAAGATGCATCAGATCTCCAAGAACTAGAGTTATAAGTGGTTGTAAACCTTCCAGTGTGGGTGCTGAGAACTAAACATGGGTAACTGCTGAGCCATCTCTCCAGCTTCAGCAGGTCATTTTTAAAAAGTAAGCTACAACCTCTTGAGAGGTAAAGTTATAAGGAGAGGGAGAATGGTGACAGAAGAAATAATGCTGACCTAAAAAGATTCAGTGTTGTGTACAATTCCCAACCCCGTACTCTTGAGGATACAGAAATGAACTTATACCCTCTTTGTCCATGGGCTTCTGTCTGAGACTCTGCTCAGACACAACATTGCTCCATCAGCACCAAAGATGAAGTTGTTGCTGCTTGTCTTACACTGGTGTGTGTATGTGTGTGTGTGTGTGTGTGTGTGTGTGTGTGTGTAGGGGGTGTCAGTAAAGCTTGGTGCTTTCATGTTTGCACTCTGGAATCAGAGAAACACGAATTCAGATATAAATTTTTCTACCAGTGGCATCTTTCCCTTTTTCCTAGCTTTCATATCTCATTGATAAGCTGGAGTTGAGGGAGGAGAGTAAAGGAAGACACTGGGCAAAACCCTGATATCTGGAAGGAAACCTTGTTGTTAGGAGGCTGCTTGTTTGTTCCTGGCTGCTCAGCCCCAAAATAACTACACAGAAACTATATTAATTAAATCACTAGCCTATTAGCTCTAACTTTTTATCGGC
The DNA here is from genome assembly GCA_001685095.1 of Ellobius talpinus. NCBI lineage: Eukaryota > Metazoa > Chordata > Mammalia > Rodentia > Cricetidae > Ellobius > Ellobius talpinus. Next base: position 3,282 of record LOJH01042838.1, read on the forward strand.
TAGCTCTTACATATTAATTTAACCCATTTCTACTAATCTATGTATCACCGTGTGACTGTTGCTTACCAGGTAAAGTTCCATCTGGTGTTTGTCTCTGGCAGGGCTACATGGCTTCTCATTAACTCTGCCTTCTTTCTCCCAGCATTAAGTTTAGTTTTCCCTGCCTAGCTAAGTTCTTCCTGCTGTAGGCCAAAGCAGTTTCTTTATTCATTAACCAATAAAAGTAACACATAGACAGAAGGACCTCATACACCAAAACCTCTTACTTGAAATCTACATTTTTACCAGTATGTGCTGTGATACTTTCTTTACAACTTTAGGTCTTTAGTCTCCCATCTGTATGATGAGGAGAATGAAACTATATTTGTAGAGCACTTAGAACAGTGTTTGACAGCAAAAAAAGCATGTATCCAGTGTTATACTTCATCACTCCACTAGCCCAGGAGCTGTTAACTACCACTGGCATTGCCCACGGGGGACATTCAGCTATGTTTGGAAGTGTTTAGTTTGTTACAATTGAGTGAAGGATACATGCCATGGATGCTAGCAAAATGCCTACCATGAAAAAGTAACTACAACAAAGACTTGTCTGTCCCAAAATGTCAGTGTTGCAGCTCTTTCAGTAGCTTAATTCCCTCAAGACTAGGAGTCTGCTTTCTCTGCCTTTTCCACCCAGGGTTCCATAAGTCCCCTGGCACCTCTCTTAGGTTGTGCTCACCTGACAGTTGTCATTCTGGATGGAGTGTCACTGTTGCTAGGTTCTGAGTGGTCTCTGCTTGGGTATCCACCTTGCTTGGCTTACATATCATGATGGTATATAATGCTGGCTAGCTATCTTATTTATGACATACCAGGGACCAGGGTTTATCTTGGAAGAGGCCATGGAGACTAACCTAATTTGTTTTTTCCAGTCCTTTAGGGCTGGTGGTATCTCAGAGTGTGAGACCCATCTGAACCATTAGTTCTCAACTCTACTTCCCTTGACTCATCTTTTATCTCCCTTCCATAGGGTTTCCCTTTCGGTTCAAAGCTTTCTTCCTTTCTCTCAACCCAGCACTGCCCACCTCCTGCAGAGCAGCTTATCTCTCAGGAATGTTTGATCCAGTTTATCCCTCTGGTGGAAGCTACTTAGGTTGAGTTCCCCACTAATCCTTTGGAAAGTTCATAGGCTGGAAGCCACAGAAGCTACTGTCTTCCTGAAGGCTGTTTGTCTCTCAGCTGCTATGCTTTGATTCTCTGTTGGAGGCCAGTGCCTGTCTTGAGAAATTGCCTTGGCTTACCCCCTTAACCTCTTCATCATCCCCCCAAGTGTGCTAGGACTAGGTTAGCTTTTGTTCATGATGTGAACAGGAGCTTTCGGGCATTTTGACCTGCATTAAGTTCTTACTATCTTCCTTGCTCAACTTGAGTGAATTTTCATCTTTCTGATACCAACTTCTACCTTTGTGAAATATTAACAGTTGTGCCTTAAGTAGTTAGGAGAGGCATATACATGCTGTGGCTTGGCTATGTTTGAATACAGCTCAGCCACTTTCTGCTTTGTGTATGCTTGCAGACAAATGACTTACAGTCTCAGATCTGGCTCTGAAAAAATGTGGTACAACTGAACCTTTCTCATAGGATGATTGCGTTAAACAGGGTCCTTCCTCTAACTTCCTTGGAATGACCCTTCCACTTATCCATCCTCTCACTTTTTTCATGTCCTTGGGCAAGAGCCTGGAATTGGGAGTGAGCAAAAAACCCATGACTATTGCAACCAGAAAAGTTGAACTTCAAATAGATTCAGAGCTTTGAGTAATAAGGTCTCAGTTCCTTATTTACCATCATTTTAATATTAAGATTCAGACAAGAACCATTATAGGGTGAGCCCGTTTGCTGGGGAAAGGAATACACCCACATCCCCAGGGTGGTTTTCTGTATGTGGTAGGAGGATTCAGTGTGAGAAGATGGAGGCCTGCATCCTCAGCTTCTCCCAATTCTGGGAAAAGAGGGCATCATTATGCTGAGGCTGGGACCTAACTTTTAAAATCTTTAGGAAACCAAGTCAAATAATTCAAACCAACCTTGAAGCTCTCAACTTTTTGAACTCTCCAGACCATCCACAAACACTTTTAAGAAAACTCCCCCTGTGCTCCACTTGGCTCTCTCTGCTCTCCTATGAGTACCCTTCCTTACTTCGCTCCTACCACCTACCTCTGCCAAACTTCCCTTGGTTTCCAGGCTGATTTAATGCCTTAGGAACAAAACTGGAATGATCTAGAAATTTCTGTCTCTCCAGGGCAAAATGTAACAGTGACCAACTGCTAAGGGAGTAGATGGTTTCGCTTAGGCCCTCGCAGAGGTGTTATTTTTCTTCTAATGTTCTTGGTGTGAGGCACCATCATTGTGGTCTTTTTTCCCCTGCTGCAGACTGCTACCTTAAGATTTTCACTTCAAGGAGTCTTTACTTCTGGCACTTCTGCCATGCATTCCTACCTAAAATGGCTGTTCACTGAGACTTTCCCCATATCTAAGCTTTATGCTAGCATGACTCCATTATCCTAAGGTTATTATGAAATGAGAGTCAGTTATGGGGAATTCATTGGAGAAGTTATTACATTATACAGTAAGAAAAAATATCCTTCTGGTATGGGTTTGCTGGTAGTAAATTTTCTTTGCCTTAGCTATCAGAACATCTGTAATTATTTATTATGAATACGTAATTTTAATAAGTAGCATGGCAGCAATGTTGGTATTTTTCCTTAGGTTTAATAGTTGAAATAAATTAATTAGGCTATGCTAAAACTTTACACAATCGCTATTATACTCTTCTCCTCCCAGCCCCATATAGAATGTTTCAGCTACTAAATGCTAAGGAAGTACTTGTGGACTCTCTTGGGATGCTAACTACAATCTATTCTCTCCAGCCTCTGGGAAAATAGTGTTCCCAGCTCCAAACACTCACCCTGAGGGAAACAGCTTAGTAATAAGTGGAACTAGATGACCTATATTGTGGTATTTTTAACCCAGTGCTGTGTGGAGTAAAGTTAGTGAGGAATTCATTTATATTGCAAAAAATTATGTGCCTACTTAGCATCAGACACTCTGGTAAACAATACTCATAATGAGGCTGTTATTAGAATATGCTCTTTTCTCTAGACATTTGACAGGATGTCATCCTTGTCCCTAGAGTATTGACATCTTAAAAATCTTTGGTTGTGAACACTTTGTATATGAACATGAACTCCGTATCTTCATTGCTACCCCATCTCCCCACTCAAACTCTTTCAATGCTGTATAAATTCATGGTTTATTCTTTATTATTGTTATAAGTATACATATAGGTCTGTGCACATGCATACAAACACACAGACACACACACACACACGTCCATTTAGTGTTGTTCCTATGTACGCACCCTGTAGATTAGGCATCCAATGCAGAGTTCATGCCTAGAGACAACCAGTTCCCCCCTTTCTCAGTAGCCATTGACCTAATGTACCTCTTCCTCTGGGGTAGAAACATATGGAACTTTTCCCTGTGCATGTTGACCTGTCAGCGGGTGGTGTCCTTATGCTGGCTTTGTTCAGGTAACCATATTGTTGGGATTTTATTTGTGTTTCCCTTGTTATGACTAGCAGAGACTATATCTAGCTAAAGGCATCCTGGGCCTCTGGGTCTTAGAATCTTTCTGCCTCCCCTCCATGATTCTCCCCATGTCTTATGTGTAGGGATTGTTTTACAAAGGTATCAGTTGGGGTACACCTGGACCTCAAGACAGAAATTAACCCTAACTCAGTATCAGTAAATGATTTTAGTACCCACCATTCTGCAATAAACAGGTCAATTTGGTAGTCTTACTCACTACTTTTGATGATATGCTTGCTGGAAGTGTGTGATCAATGCATGTTGTTGGCTTCACCCTGTGTGTTTTAGCATATTTGATTGAATAAGAAAATAGGGAAGATTTTCCAAGATCTAACAGATCAGACATGACAGTGCTTTAAGAAACTCTGCTCAGCTACCCAAGTGCAGGCTCTGTGAGCTGCTTACCACCGGCTTTGAGTACTGAAAAACATTGCCTGCTCCTGTCAAATTCTACCATTACCTACTAAATACGTTACATCTAATACAGTGAAAATTTTCTTTTGGTCCATAGGTCCTGCAACTTGACTCTTAGATCAAGTAGCCCATACTTAGAGCATATGTTCCCATTCAGCAAAATACATCCTCTATTAAAAGCCATATTCCAGCTACTAGTGGGTTGGTAGATTTTCAGTTCTTGGGGGGGTAAATGACAAAGACAGAGGTAGGTGAGATATGTTTGCTACTTAGATCATGTTGACAAATGGATTAAAAGAAGACAGAACCCCACCTCTCCATCTGTACCCACCCCAGAGGCTGGTCTAAACCTAAGCATCCAGGTTCATGGGACCGTACACAAATGATTCAGAGTTCATTTTCCCTCAATTCTGTGATTATTTTCACAGATGCAAAATGTTTGTTGGTTTTTTTTCCCCAATGTTGGTATTAGGTGGAGAGGTTTTAGCCTTGAGGAAGTTTAGGTTTTAGTCATAGAGAAGTTTCTGGCAGCTCATAGCCTGATCTACTCCCTAAGGCAGAAAGGAAGTTTGGAAAACTCTCTTTTTGTTATGGACTAAATGTTTGTGTCTCTCAGAATTTATATGTAGAACCCTTGACGTACCTCATGTGGTTGTATTTGAAGATGGAGCTTTGAAGGATGTACATAAGATTAAATGTGATGGCTCAACAGGTAAAGGCACTTGCCTCCAAATCTGACGACCTGAGTTTTGTCCCTGGAACAATTATGATGGAAGAACTCACTCCTTCCATTGTCCTCTCACCTACAAACACGTGCCATGGCTCAGGCATACCACATTCATGTACACACAGTACACACACACACATACACACATACTAAATATAAATAAAAACATTTAAAAGTTTAAATAAGGTCACCAAAGTGGAGTCCTAATACAGTAGAATTAGCTTGTCTCCCTGCCTTCTGCTCTGTGAAGTCAAAGTGAGGAGGTGTCCATCAGATAATAAGCCGAGAGAAGGCCCCTTGTCAGTTACTGACTTGGTTACCAAATTTATCTTGGACCTCTCACCTTCATAACTATACATAGGAATGTAAATGTATGTTGCTTGAACCACTCATTTGTGGGTCGTGTGATAACAGCCTGGGCACAGACACACTCCCCTGTGATTGGTTCTAGATACCTTTTGACGATTCAAACAGTTTGCATTCTGCCTTCTGAAGTTGAAATCCTATCATTTTAGGATACTACATGATTTTATTCTAAAGTCGCAGATAATAAACACTCAATGGGCTCGCAGAAGGAGGAAGGGACTCCCACCGTGTTTAATCTGAGTCTGCTTACCCAGCTCACACAATGGTAGATGGTTAAGGATGAGAGATAAAACAGATACATAGATTTCTGTTTCTTCCCAAATGTCACCTCAACAGCATTATTTTTTAGAAAAAAACCTTCAATTCCACAAGGGCAATGCAAACAGAATTGGAGATCACAGTGAGAATATTTTAGAAGCAGAAGAAGGATGTAAGAGAGAGACTTCTGACATATCAAACTGAAGGGAGCTGAACAGAGGGGAAAGCTGAGAAGCAACTGGATTTTTGTTATTGAATTTCAGAAGCCAAGGGGACTATGACCACTTTCTGCCTTGCAGTCTGGGGTAAATGTGGGCTGAAAAGGGGGTTGGATGTTAGAATATTTGAGAAATAATAAGACCCTTTTTGGTTCTGAGAAATTGGCATTTACTTGACAATCAGTTATCAGAACAAGTCATGACCACTGTTGTTGTTATAGGCTTTGCTCTCTTTCTGGTGTAGATACAGCCACCACAGAAACCTCCAGCCCTCAGCATGATGATAGGGCATAGGTCTGAGCAGAGACAGGAGTGAAAACATGCTTTAGTAGTACAGTATTAAGTGAAGCATTCTGCTGCTCTGTTACTTTTGTTTTAACAATTAATTGTAAGCTTTAGGTTTTACTCTTTCCATTCCCGTGCTTAAGAACTAACAAGACAGCTTCCAGGAAGTAAGAGTCTGCCCTGTGAGCTGAGATGAGCTGGACGCTTGAGTGAAGCACCTGACCCAAGAAGGGAGCACACACAGAGAGGGTTGGAAAGCACCCCTTGGAGAGACAGAAAGAAGGCAGGAAAAGGAATTTGGGGAGCAAATCACTTATCTTAAAAGCTTCAGGGAGAGAAGAAAAAAATGCCGTATGCATGAAACATGGAGAGGATACTGGCAAAGATGAGGAGGTGTTTGCAGGGTACAGAGCCAGTTCTTGAAGGCGGGGGACCTGAAGAATAGTACAGCAGAATAAAAATTCCAACAGAGAATTGAGGAAATAGTATAGAGAACTTGAACGAATGGTGGAGAATTGGAAATTTCAAAATTAGAAGATCAAAGGACCCATCTGGGAGACAACAATAGGAAGAGAAAAGATCTACAGATCAGTTCGACTGAATTTTCTGGAACCGGGGAACAGTTCTTCCTCAATTGAAAGTGCTCAATAGGAGCCCAACTCAATGAGGAATTAGACTGAGTAATAAAGGTGTTTATTTTGACATTTTCGCATTCTGGGCATGCCATCAGGGTGAAGATTGCTATCCAGAGGATCAAGCAGCGTGGTTGCTTTATGTTTCCCTGTGATTAAAGAAGTTTAACAGTTCTAGCTTTAACAGTTTAGCTTTCGAGTTCTAAAAGCATGAGGACTATCTCAGTTTGGTAAAGTGGATGCTTCAAGCACGAAGAACCAAGTATGATTCCCTTAACGCACTTCAAAAGTCGATGTGTAGCTTGCTCTTGGAAGCCCAGTGCTAGAAAGACAGAGAGAGAGGTCGATTCCTGGGGCTCACTGACCAGACAGTTGAGCTGAAACGGGCATTCCCAGGACATTAGGAGCCCACACAGTCTCATAAAGCAAAGTGAATAGCTGGGCATGGTGGCATACATCTTTAAAATCCCCTGCACTCTGGAGGTGGCTTTCTGGGTTCGAAGCCAGTCTGGTCTATATAGTGAGTTCCTTGAGAGTTCTATATAGAGAGACCTGGTTCCCCCAAACAAACAAACAAATAAACAACAACAACAAACTCACAGAAATAAAAACCCAAAGTGGATTGTTCCTGGGAAATGATACAATTACAAGCCAGAACACAGTAAAATTGTAAAAGTGCCAAATAGAATAATAGCTGAAAAAACAATTCAGGTGGCCTGGGTATCAGGACTTTGGTCTTCTGTCCTCCCTTTCTCTGTAGGGTAAAGGTGAATGTGCTCAGGGGGAGGGAGAGCCAGAAGAGGATGTTACCATGGGAATTCGCAAGTGCACAGACACAGACACCTCAAAAACACAGCTGAGGATCCAGTCCCAGAGCCATAGGTCCCCACTGAGGAAGACTAGTACCTGTGGGAGGGACCTGATTACACACTCACCACAGGACATGTATAATGTAAGGAGAGGACAATTACATACCTGGGGGAGAGTCTGGTGTACGTACATGACCCAGAGAAATCAGGCACAAAAACAACAGCTGGTAAAAGTCAGGAAAGGGGGGGTGGCTTTTCTGCAAGGACAATTACAGATACAGTGTAGCATGAGGAGATGTGACTAATTAGCATATGAATTACCTGACATAGCTATCACTATTGCCGTGAGAACTCTTTGCATGCATGCTCTTTCATTTTTTCATTGAATATAGAACATAGGGCATAGCTGGGTGGTGTAGGGCCTGCTCAGCCTGCATTAAGGCCCTGAGCTCTGCTCCAGCCCTAGAAAGGAAAAGAGGAGAGAAGAATCCAGTGTATTATTAACTATAGCTGTTAATAAATGTAGTCACCATTTTATAGAACAGATTTCCCCAAGCTAACTCCTTGTAGAACTTTTGTGTCCTTTGATGAACATATTTCCCTCTCACTCTGCAGTAATTCTTGGCAATTGTGTCAGTTTTGCAATGCTGCAATAGTGCAGTGTGTCAATACAAAAAGGGAAATAGACACAGTGTCACACAATGCAAAGAAGATGCTGCAGAGAATGAAGCAGGAATTAGGAGTTTGGTTGGCAACTTAGGGCTGGATTTGTAGCTCATTGGTACAGTGCTCGCCTTGCATATAAGAGGACTGGATTTGATCCACAGCATCACCTAACCTGGATGTGGAGCTGTGTATCTGTGCCTGGAAGGTGGGGGCAGAAGATCAGGAGTGCAAGATTATCTCTTGGCCTCAGAGTGAATTTGGGGCCAGGCTGGACTAGGTGAGACTCTGTTTCCCAGTCCACCTCTCCCAGTACAATAGGAAAATATTTTAAAATAAAATAACAACAACGAACTGGAAGATACAAGGATGCATTCTTTAAAAAAGCATCATGCAACACAGTTTCTAAAAAGACATTTTCTTCAAGATATATAATGTTTGTATCTATAATGCAAAGGAGGAATGTGACTATCACAGCTTAAGCATTAAGGAACTCCATGACCACTAAATATAACAGTGTATAGCATTAGAAGAAAGAATTTCAAAGATGGAATGTGTGTGTGTGTGTGTGTGTGTGTGTGTGTGTGTGTACAGGTACTTACACAGGTACTTACTATTATACGATTTCACGTAATTTTCTAAAAATTTGAAATGTTTCATGACTGAGAAGCTGAATGAGCACCAATATTTAGCAAACTGCCATCACAAATCTGGAGATTAGGGACAATCTGGCATTCTAAACATATCTTCCTTTTATATAGGAAATAAAAAATCCTTATTCTTGATTTGACAATGTATAATTTTTTTCTTTTTCTTTTTTTTAAATTTACTAGATTTTTTGTTTTTTTTAAAAATACCAATCCAAGTTTCCACTCCCTTCCCTCCTCCCATTTCCTCCCCACACCCTTCCTCCCCACCCCCATCTAATCCTCAGAGAGGATAAGGCACTTTGCCTTGTGGAAGGTCCAATGTCATCTCTACTGTATCTAGGCTGAGCATGGTACCCATCCAAAGAGAATAGGATCCCAAAATGCCAGTACATGTAGTAGGGATAAATCCTGGTGCCACTGCCAGTGGCCCCTCAGTCTGCCCCAGCCACACAATTGTCAGTCACATTCAGAAGGACTACTTTAGTCCTATGCTTGTTCCTTCCCAGTCTGGTTGGTGTTGGTAAGCTCCCATTAACTTAGGTAGACTGTTTCAGTGATGTACCCATCATGGTCTTGACCACTTTGCTCATATTATCATTCCTCCCACTCTTCAGCTGGACTTCAGGAGCTCAGTCCAATGATCCAATTTGGGTCTCTGCCTGTTTCCATCAGTTTCTGGATGAAGGTTCTATGGTGACATTTAAGACATTTATCAGCCTGACCACAGGGCAAGGCCAGCTTGGACACCCTCCCCTCCATTGCTTAGGGTCTTAGCTGGGATCATCCTTGTGGATTCCTGGGAATTTCTCTACAGCCAGGTTTTCTGCTAACCCCACAATGGCTCCCTCAATTAAGATATCTCTTTCCTTGCTATCGTCTCTGTCCTTCCTCCATCTTGACTACCTCCTTCCCTCAAGTATTCATCGACCCTCCCCTTTTCTCTTCCTCTTCCCCTTCTACCCTCCCTTCTCCCCCATCCCTATATTTTCAATTTTGTCAGGTAATCTTGTCTATTTCGACTATCCAGGTTGATCTATATATGCTTTTCTTAGGGTTCACCTTGTTAATTAGTTTCTCTAGGATAATGAACTAAAGGCTCAGTATCCTTTGTTTATGTCTAGAATCCACTTATGAGTGAGTACATACCATATTCATCTTTTGGGGTCTGGGTTACCTCACTTAGGATGGTGTTTTCTAGTTCTGAAGGCATAAGTCATAAACAATCCCACACCAGTTGGGATTCAAAGGGGTATTTATTTTAAGGGTAAAACTTACAAAACACCAACAGTCAGGAAAAGGAGCCTAGTTGCCCGAAGCAGAGCCGGAAGCCAGAGAGCTAGCGGAGGGCAGTTGCTGCATTTTTAAAGAGAGACCACGCCCCAATGGGCTGGTATCTCAGCAGCTATTGGCTG
>LOJH01042840.1:2425-15715 GCA_001685095.1 Ellobius talpinus
CTTTCATTGGTTAATAAAGAAACTACCTTGGCCTTTTGATAGGCCACCCCTTAGATGGGTGGAGTAGAAAGAACAGATTGCTGGGAAAAAGAAAGCCAAATGGGACAGACGCATGGCTCTCCTCTCCAAGATGGACATGGGTTAAAATCTTCCCGGTAAGCCATGACCCCATGATAATACAGAGATTACTAGATATGGCTTAAGCAAGATATGAGAGGTAGCCAAGAAGAGGCTAAATATAATGGGCCAGGCAATGCTTAAACGAATACAATTTCCATATAATTATTTTGGGATATAAGCTAGCCATGCGGGAGCCAGATGGGTCAAAAAACAGGCCTACACTCCCCTATCACTACATCGGTCCCTGCATTTCCCTCTGTATACCTACAATAAGTCAACGATAGGACCCCTGCATGAGACAGGAGACACGCTACCAGACTGCATAGCCTTTCTCTAAATGACTGTTTAGGAGGCCACTGTCCCCTTCCATTTCCCTTAAAGAAAAGAATGGAAGCCAGGCATGGTGGCCATAGTTACAATCTCAGGACTCTACAGGCTGAGGATGGTGGACTAGGAGTTCTAGGCCAGTCTGGGCTGCATAGGGAAACCCAGGCTAACCTGGGGAAAGGGGGACCAGGGTGGGGGGAGGAGAAAGGGAAGAAAAAAGGAGGAGGGGAGAGAGACTAATATTCATAAAGATTGATCAGAACACTGGTATAAATTCAGAATGTCAGCCATGAAGACCCATGGGTAGAAAACAGCCAGGTGGGGGAAACGTACCCACGGTTAAGCCGGCATTGGCCATGGCTGGGTATTTTAAAGTGGATTAGCTGGACGGCTTTTAAAACACTCTGAAAAATGAAGGTCCCTAATGGCTCGCTGCTAATCCTGCCTTTGGTGAGGAATCTCTTCTGTCTAGGACAGTTTATCTGGAAGCAGATAATTCTACACTCTTCCCAGGCCTGGGCGGCAGGGGGGTGTTCTCAGATTTCTTCCTCACAACCCTCCTGGTCCTTCAGGTCACGCATGGCTGAAATCTAAGGCTATACTTAATACTTCCAGCTTAATGGCACCCTCGCCTCACCAGGGAGCAAATTTACCACTATCTGGTGGTAAAGAGGACTCGTGAGCAGAGACACAGACACAGGCGCACACACATGCACATACACTCACACTAACTGAAAAGATGAGTCAGCATTAGGAGTACTGGTTGCTCTTCTAGAGGACTAGGCTTCAACTCCTGTCACCCACATAACCACTCACAGCAATCTGTAACTCCAGTTCCATGGGATCCGAGAGCCTCTCCTGGTTTCCATGAGCACCCTACACATATGCATGGTCTGGAGACAGACATGCAAGCGAAACACTCAAAACATAAAATAAATTTTGTTTTTAAAAAGAATCAAATTGGCTCTGTTGCCAAGATTTCTTCCTGTGCATGTGTCTACAGCGTGGGTATGGGTATGGTGTGTGCACTTGTCATGGGGGGAGGGGACAGCACGTGGAAGCTGATATCAAGTGTCCCCCCTCCTTGGCCCACGACCTTGGTTTTGAGACGAGATCTCGCTGAACCTGGAACTTGCCAATACAGCTAGACGGACTGGCCAGCAAACTCCAGGGAGTTTGTGCCCTCCTCACTGCTGATTCCAGGTCTAGACCACCATGCCTGGCCTGTTATACAGATACTGGGGATACAAACACAGGTGTGCTCTCAAGGCAATCATTTTAACCCACTGAGCCACCTCCCCAGCTTCCCAAAACATCTCACGCATGACTTATACCTCATGGCCTCCTCCTCGCTTCTCTCTTAAATTATGGTGAAAATTTAAGTAACATCTAAATCCAGCTCAGTACCCATCCATGTCCGGTCACCAGACCCCAGGGACAGTCACTGTACTCCACAGCAGAATCCAACCTCGGTGTCTCCCATCACAAAAGCCCACGACAATGAACAGAGTCAACCTCCACATATGCCTTTGTCCACCCTTCCCAAACCTGGGTGGCTGAATCTGTACCCCAAATCTCCTTACTACTCAGCAGACTCCACTACCCCCGACTCCCCAAATACACCCCACGATTGCCTTCCTCTAAGCCCCCATTCCCATCATTCTCTCCAGAATAGCTCTCACCTCCCAGATGTACTTCTAGCTATAAATGCAATCTCCACTGGGTTCTGAGTCTGTCTTCTTTGGGACTCCCCACCTGGAGGTCACACCTCTCTCCTGAGGCTCCTTCCACATTTTACTTATGCCTCACCAACGACACCACCTTATATAAAGTTTATTTGACAATCCTTCTCCCATCTTGGTCTGTTAACAGATGGGAAAGGATACCTTCCATCCCGGCTCACCGAAACACCTGCCCCACACTGGGTGCACAGCACTCTACTAGGCATATAACAGAGACTGAACAGATGTATTCACATCACGAAAACACGGGTGACATGAAGAAGCTCTGTAGGTAAAGCACTTGCTGTGAACTCGTGAAGATCTGAGTTCAAATCCCAGGACCCGTGTAAAAAGGCAAGAAGGCAAGAATGGCTCTATGAGCCTGTAACCCCAATGCTGGGGGCGGGGACAAAGACAGGTAGATCCTGGGCCTAAAAAACAAAGAATTCAGTTCAGGGTGAGACCTCATCTCAAGGATGACGTAACGTCCTCCTCTGCCTTTGCCACACATGGACACAGGCATGTCCGCCCTCATACGCCCACACACACAAAGCATGCACGCACACACGCACATATGTCCATATACATAACCTATTAAGATTATTTGAGCAAGTTTTCAAAGCGTTCATAATAAAATTATGTATTTTATACTTCCATTTCCCAAAAGGCTGAGCTCAATTCTGCCACAATTTGACCCATGTTGGTCACAACCTCCATTTTTTCTTCCAGAGTGTCAAACTGCCAAGAAGGCTCTTGATGAGAGCATGAACAGAAAAAAATGCTCTCCACCCCCCTCCTATCTAGATTCCATGCTCTCTGAAGGTGACATCAGTGTCTTACTTAAGCAGTGTTTGCCTTTCAGTGTTTGGTAAGTGAACTAAAGACAACCTGGGAGCTGGGAAGAAGGCCAGCACAGTGCTCAAAAAAAAAAAAAGACCATAATGGTAGGGTATGGTGGTGCATTGGTGCATGCAGTGTGAACCTAGCCTGGTCTACACAGTGAGTTCCAGGACAGTCAGGACTAGATTGAGAGACTCTGTCTCAAAAACAAAACAAAAGAACAAAAAAATTTACTACCATGGCATTGCATTCTTCTCAGTTAATGTCATATTTTTTTTCTTAAAAGCTTAAAAATTATTCAAATCTGCTCAGAACCCCACAAGCGCCAGCACACAAATCCCTGACCTGTTAACGTGGGAGGAAAAGTCACAAAACAGACGTGAAGAAATGATTGGCTACAATCCTGAACCAAGCTGGCTTTCTGACCCAAGGAGAGGGTCAGAAAGAATCCGTTCCGCAGCTTAGGCCAACGGCAGCAGGTCACTGTCCCCTCACCAAGTAGGTGCCACACACAGGCACCCGGTCAAGACACAGAGATTACCACAGGCAGTACCTAGTTTTCCTGGCATGTTATTCCACACTCGGTGGGCTATGCCAATTCTCCAACGAGAAGCTGGGAAGACTTTGGTGGAGCCAGGTTGGGGCTTACTTCCTAGAGCAGAGACTATTCCACATGCCAAGACTGCACTGTACAGACAGATTAAATGCCTGACAAAGGAAGCAATTCTCAGATGCTGTACCTGCTCCTTTGTGGTAGTGTGAATAAAAATGGCTCCCACAGACTCATAGGGAGTGGTCTTACAAGAGGTGTGGCCTTGTTGAAGGAAGTGTGTCACTGAGGGTTGGCTTTGAGGTTTCAGAAGCTCAAGCCGGGCCCAGTGACTGGCTCACTCTTCCTACTGCCTGCTGATCTGAATGTAGAACCCTCAGCTGCCCTTCCCGTACCGTGTCTGCCTGCATGCTGCCATGCTTCCTGCCATGAAGATAATGGACCAAACTGCTGCACTGTAAGCCAGCCAAATTAAATGTTTTCCTTTAAGAGTTGGCGTGGTCATGGCGTCTCTTCACAGGGGTAGAAAACCCTAAGACACGCCTATCAAAGGAACCTGCCCCATCCATTCTACCACCCCAGGGCATAGATACCTATGGGAAATTTGTCAAGTGTGATGGTTCCGAACACAAGACACTCCCTCTGGCGAGCCCTTCTCTCTCAAGCCACCTCTCACATAGAAATTCTAACACCAGAGTGGTTTCTCAGGCGATCTAGATACTAGCTCCTCCAGGAGGCCAGCAGCAGTCAGGAATCTCTGTGGTCATTGGTGAACCAATAAAGTCCCTTGAAAACTTAATATATGGGTCAGAGAGTTTAAATGGGTAAAGACGCTTGCTACCAAGTCTCACAATCTGAATGTGATGCCCAGGACCCACATGGTGGAAGGAGAGGAGCAACTACCAGAAGTTGTCCTCTGACCTCCATGTGTGTGTGGCGTATGTATGTACACACACACACACACACACACACATCACAGAGAGAGAGAGGGAGAGAGGGAGAGAGGGAGAGAGGGAGGGAGGAACAGAGACATGTCACTCAAAAAATTCTAATTACTATCTTCATTGGTTTTTCACAAAATCAACTCCAAATATACAATCTTCAGATTCATAATTAAAAAAAAATTTCTAGGAAAAAAAGTGTTCTCTTATCACATTAACAGAAACTTTTTTGAACAATAAAGAAAACCAAAATGCAAAATGAACTTAGTAAAAGCCTAAGATGCTAACCTACTCTGCCAGTTTTAGCAAAAACAATCGTTTATAAATGAATCTGCTACTCAGCTTTTATGGCACCTCAGCAGTCACCGTGGGAACTCTGTTTTCCACTTAGGAAAACTGCACGGCGAGATCGGCCGGTTAAATAAAAACTTCCTCGGAACAATCTCAGGAAGACAACTCCTGGGGCTGGAGGGGCCGTTCAGCAGCTAAGCGCACTGCTCTTTCAGAAGAACAGGCTCACACTGGGCAGCTCACAACTCAGGGAATACACCACCCCTCACCTCTGTGGGCGCCTGCACGCACAGATACATAAAACACATAGGGAATACACCACCCCTCACCTCTGTGGGCGCCTGCACGCACAGATACATAAAACACATAAGGGAATACACCACCCCTCACCTCTGTGGGCACCTACCCACACGAATACATAAAACACACACAAAACACATGTACATGATCAACAACAGTAAAATTTTTAAAAAGAAATATGCCAGGCATGGTGGCACACACCTTTGATCCCAGCTCTGGGGAGGTGAAGGCAAGTGGATCTCTGTGGGTTCAATGTCAGCAGCTTGGTCTACAGAGGGAGCTCCAGGTAAACCCAGACCCTGTCTCAACAACGACAACAAAAAAGATACACAACCTTTTCTATAATAAAACAATATGAACCCAAATCACCATGTACAGTTAGTTATTTTCAGCCAAGGCAAAGCAGTCAGAAAGATAGAATGCCCTACATTAACACCATTTTTTCCATATTAATGTACTTTAGGTAGAAGGCCCAGGAAGAGGGGGCTAGAGACATGGCTCAGCAGTTAAGAGCACTTGCTGCTGCAGAGGCCCCAGGGGTTCTGGTAGCCTTTTCTGGCCTCCAAAGACTCCAGGTATGCATGCAGTGCACACACAAACGTACAAGTAAAACATTCATACACACAAAATAAATATTTAAAAAAATAAGACCCAGGAGAGTGATGGCATCTCTCTCTCTCTCTCTCACACACACACACACACACACACACACTTTATCTCTAAAGAGGGACCCACTAACTATTTCAGCAGAAGTACTACATGTATGAAGGTACGAGGCCTCCCTTCCAGACACGGTTCTTTGACTATGATTCTTTCGTCCTTCACCCATGGCTGATACAGTTTTCATCACAGGAATTCTGTTGATGGTTCACTTTGTTTCTGCCTCTTGCATCCTAATACTCCTTACAGAGAAACATAAAACCCCTTTCTGGGCTTAGAGACTCATGAATGTCAATGTCACCTTCAATCTGGCCCAGGACTAATAAAACACACACAAGGGGGAGATTCAGAGTGCCAACGGATGCTTCACATTCTGCCATGATCCGATTAGCGTGTTCTGTGGAGTTACTTGAGGCGAAGACAATGCCAAATCAATCATTTCCGGCCATCAGGGGAAAATCTGTTGGACCAGGAGTTAATAAAGCAGATTTTGCTCTGGCCTCTAACACTAGCTATGGCCACAGACCATCTCTTAGCTGTGAGGACCTCCATCTGCCTCTAAAATTAGGAAGCTAGACCAGTTAACCTGTAAGTGACCTTCCATCTCCACAATATACGTTTCTATGGGCCCAGAGAATTTGTGGTACTTTCCAAAGGCTCAAGTTCAGCATTGAAGAGCTCTCACAGACCTGTGATCTACACTGGTATCTTGGCCAACCATGAGGCTCATGTCTATAATCCCAGCACCCAGAAGCCTGAGGCAGGGGGCTGTCTCCAGGTTGAGGCCCACCTGAGCTACATAGTGAGTTCAAAGCCAGCCTGAGCTACAGCGTAAGTCTGTCTCAAAAAAGGAAAAAAAGTGCGTATAAAAATATTCACATAAGGCGGTCTCTAAACATTCTGCTAGAAGAAAAATGAAAGGTAAATTTTAGCTGTGTGACCATAAATAAGTCACTTCCTACCCCCTAGTTTCCGCACTAAAAAACAAAAATCAAAATGAAGAAAAACAAACAAACAAATAAGAAACCAGAAAGTTAAAATCATCCAGATATTCCAGAGGCTCAGGCAAGATAAGGTTTGGGTTGGGTTTTGTTCTGTTTTGGTTTTTTTCAGAGGGTGGGGGTAGACATTATAAAACTATCAAACACAAAATTTCATGATTTCCCATGAACCTCTTTTATAAGCAGTGAACCCATGGTTCTTAACCATTTGACAGAGGGGATGTGTGTGTGTGTGTTCCAGTGTGGACAGGTGTGTGCGGAAGACAGAAGCCAACCTCAGATGTCATTCCTAAGGATCCATTAACCTTCTGCTCTGAGGCAGGGTCTCTCCCAGCGACCTGAAGCTCACAGATTGGAATAGGCTGTTGGGTCAGTGAGCCACAGACATCCTGTCTCCACCTCCCAGCGAAGAGACTGCCGGCAGACACCAGCGCACACATCCACGCAGGTTCTCACGTCTGCACGGTAAACACTTTACCAACTGTCTTAGGGTTTCTATGGCTGTGAAGAGACACATGACCACAGCAACTCTTACAAAGGAAAACATTTCATTGGGGTGGCAGTTTACAGTTCAGAGGTTTAGTCCATTCATGTCATGGTGGGACATGGCGGCATGCATGCAGACACAGTGTGGAAGAAGGGGTTGAGAGTCCTTACATCTTGATCCTCAGGCCACAGGAAGTGGTCTGAGACACTGGGTATGACTTGAGAATAAGAGACCTTAAAGCCCTCCTCCACAGTGACACACTTCCTTCAACAAGACCACATCTACTCCAACAAAGCTACACCTCCCAATAATGCCTCTCCCTATGAGCTTATGGGGGCCAATTATACTCAAACGACCACACCGAGCAATCTCCCCAATCCCAGCTGGCAATATTTTGCTACCAAAATATGCATGTGGCCTTACCTCAGGAACACAACACCATGCACACGTGTGCAGGAGCTCACATCTCAGGAATACATCATCATGCACATCTGTACAAGAGTTCACACCTTGGTAACATATAGCCATGCACACCTGTTCAGGAGTTCACACCTTAGGAACACATGGACATGGCACACCTGTACAGGAGTTCACACCTCGGTAACACATGGCCATGCACACCTGTACAGGAGTTCACATCTCGGTAACACATGGCCATGCACACCTGTACAGGAGTTCACACCTTGGGAATACATGGTCATGCACACCTTTACAGGAGTTCACACCTCAGGAACACATGGCTATGCACACCTGTACAGGAGTTCACACCTCAGGAACACACTGCCATGCATACCTGCACAGGCACTAAGGTGCACATCCTTTCTGGATTATTAACCCATGAAAATTGAACACCTGAGAACCTTCAAACATGTAAAGAGCATGCCACATTCCTGCCTTTTCCTGTATTTCCTCTCTTGCTGTGACAGTTCACGGCTGTGGCTACCTGTACATTGCTATCCTGCTTCATCCTTACTCAAGAGTATAAATGTATATCAGGAATGGCTCTCCATGAGCAGCATGCTTAAGTGGGATGCCATTTCCCTTTATCTTGTCCTCATGACCGACAAGAGCAAGCGCCAAGTGGGCACTTAACTGTGTCCCAAGCCCCACTCCAGTGTTCCTATGCTAAGGGCTTAAGATGCAGCTACTCGAGTCTTCCCAAAGATCTCCGGGATAAGTGCTATTAGGCTGTCCACTCTCTGGATGAAGAAACAGGAAACAGGAAGTGCAAGAGCAGACTGGAGCCCCCCGAGTCCCAGCCTTACCCCGCCCTAGACATAGGAAACACTGGTAGGCCACAGAGACACTCTCTGCGAAGAAACCGGCATGGAATCCAGGACTACAGCGACGAACACTCTGCCATCACGTCTGTGAGCACATCAAGTGTTGTCACGAATAAAATGTTGCTTACTCTTTTTCCAGGTAAGCCGGTTTGTGCACACACAGGCGACCACAGGCTGTTTGTAACATGGTAAACATCCTTCGTTAGAACAGTTTCATATCCACATGACCAAACATGCATTTTCTGGCAAGACACAATGTCTAGGGGCTGTAAAGATGGCTGGAAGGATGATGGTTAAAAGCACTTACTGCTCCTGCAGACGGCCCCAGGGTCAGTTCCCAGCACAGACAGAGCGGCTTACAACTGGCTGTAACTGACCAGACACATTCTTCTGACCTCCGCGGCATACGCTCACATGGTGCAGTCAAACGTGCAGACGCTCATCCACATGAAACAGAGATGAACGTCTCAATGTTACGTCAGACGAAAAACAGAGTTTTGGCATGAACTCCAAGGAGTCAAATGGGACCCGAGGTGGCTCATGCCTTCACCTGGACCTTCACTTTCAGATTAACAGACAGTAAGTGAGAAGCGGTCACTGACCACACGCTATCTGAATTTTGCTTATCCCAGTCAACAAAGAGAGGGAGTGCACTGTGATGGCTCAAAGCTCTGACCAGACCAAATGTGCCCTTATGGATCTAGATGTGACCCATGGAGGGTTCAAACAAGAGGAAAAACGAAACAGGAAAAGTGAAAAGCTAGCAAATCAAAGTTTTAAACAGACAACTACCGTCCTGGTATGTCTTCCTGGGTTTAAGGGACTCGAACTGTTTGAACGAATGAACACAGCATTGCCCACGGCTCGGAGGGCCTCAACTTGCAGCCATCCTCCTGCCTCAGCCTCCTCACAGCCTGGATGACCCACCATACCTGGCTGATGATTTTAACTAGCAATATTTGACCTTTGTTCTGTTTTTAGAAAAATGAGTTACCAAACACCTAGTTTAAAAGCCACCCTTGGATGCTCTACAAAGTTTGGGGAAACAAATGGAGAATAGAAGAAAATGAGTCTCACTTGGTATTCGAAGTGTGTGTAAACTACTACCCAGGAAAGAGCGACAACCTGACCTGCATTTTCTAGACTAAAGCAAACACAGAGCCAATCTGACAAGGCCTGTCAGGGACTAGGGTGGGATTTCCACGGGTGGCAACAAGAAACAGCATACTGGACTGTGTGGCGTGTACTCTAATCTGGGCAATGGGCAGCAGAGTAGAATAAAGTCAACAGACACTAGGGGCACAAGGAAGGGAACTCAGAGGACTTGGGGAACTGAGAGGGGGAAGGGAAACCTGGCAGGTGTATTATCTTTAGTTTGCTTATTCACTGAGGGACAAAAATGCAGTAGGTCATAGTAGCTCATGCCCATAATCCCAGCTCTCAGGAGGCTGAGACAGGGGCATGGCCTGTGAGCCTGAGAGGCCAGCCTCGCCTACAGTGCGTGCCAGGTCATGCCTGGGCTACAGAGCAAGGGTTTCAAAAAAAAAATGTACACACACATTTGTTTGTTGTGTATGTATGTGTACACAATGAGATTCTGCTGTGTACGAAGAACTGGGGAAAACACAGTAAACAGAAGAGATTATTAAATTCATATACAAATAAGCATAAAGTATGTTGAATGGCACAAAGGAAAAGGAGAGAACAGGGGGGAAAGTCCATCTTAGTGGAGAGGCAGCCCGAGTGCGGATGCAGAGAACACGGGGCATGCCTGGCGGGATGGGGCGGGGGGGGGNNGTAATTACTATACCAGGCTGCTGGAAAACCTTCTGCTGAGGTTAGCATAATGACCAACTGAGAGCCCAGTCAGTGAGCAGTGGGAGGGGCACCTCCTACAGAGCACCCTAGACGTCAAGAGCCGTGGCAAGCATGGGGGTCTTTCAAGATAGAGCACCAAATCTGCGGTGCTCCAGGATGGCGTGAGAACCAAGTCCAGAGCCCAGAGAAGAGGGACCCTGGCCCCAGCTCTGCAGAGCAGGACACAGACAGAAGGGGAAAACAGGCTGTAGCAGCCATTGCTACAGCTTACCGAAGATTTGTGCTCTCCTTTTCAGGTCTGCCACAGCTGAGTGTGGCCAAACCTGCCTTAATCTGGGCTCGAAGGGGAAGCAGGAAGACCATGAGTTCAAGGTCATCATCCAGCACACAGCAGAAACTAAGGACCAGGCTAGACTGCATTACAAACATATCTCAAAGCACACCTGCAAAGGATTGAAGAATTGTCCTTTGGAGTTGCTGCCCTTTGGAGTTAGGTGTGGCCACAGGACGTCCTTCAGCCAATTAGGCCTATGAG
Organism: Ellobius talpinus; assembly: GCA_001685095.1. NCBI lineage: Eukaryota > Metazoa > Chordata > Mammalia > Rodentia > Cricetidae > Ellobius > Ellobius talpinus. The sequence goes on from LOJH01042840.1 coordinate 13,300, forward strand.
CCTGATAAGCCAGGTCACCATCCTCCACAAAGATTCAAGATGATTCAGCATGGTGGCTGTTTGCATCAACCCAGGCCACAGGACAAGATCACCTGGGCACACAACCTGTTCTCAATGTTGAGGTAGGGTGATGAGAACACTCTGGCTCTACGGCACTGAGATTTGGCGTTCTTGGACCCTAAGGACCGAGTCATGATGCGACAGAGCCTGACGACAGAAATTCAGTCAACAGTGATAAGACAGTGTTCTTCATTAGGAAAAACAAAAATGGCCAGACATTGTAGCATACGCCTTTAGTCCCACAGCACTCAAGAAGCTGAGGAAGGTGGATCTCTGTGAATTCAAAGCCAACCTTGTCTACATAGTGGGTTCCAGGCCAGCCAGGGCTACAAAGTGAAACTCTGTCTATAAAAACAAAGACAAAAACATATGATTTGAGACGGAAAGTGAGAACTTAGGATTCATCATCAAACTCAAGCACTGAAAGCCGAAGACAGGTACCAGAAGATAAAAGGAAAGCAGAGCTTAGTCGGGAGACCAACTCGCACTGAGCTAAGCTTCTGAGAGCCCAATAAGGGGAGAGATTAGATTCTACAGGCCAGGGGAACATCCCTGTGGCAGGGTATGGCGGGGGCAGAGTGGAGATGGCAGCATTGGGGACACAGGGAGAAAGGTCAGAGAGAGGCCAGTGGAGTCAGGCTAAGGTCCACCCAACACGGACAGAAGCCCATCACAGAGGCCAGGAAGCTAAGGGTGATGAGGACACAGGCAGACCCAGGAGGTGAACAAGAAAACAGGAAGGTTCCATAGCCTGGCATGAGCAACCAAGGGCTTCAGTGACCACCTACCGCCTGGGACCGTCTGCAGGCAGCATTCTCAGCTAACTCCCTGATCGCAACCTTTCTTTCCCCAGTTTGTTTGATCTGAGGGAACGTCATTTTCATTTCTAGGTGGCATAGAATCGGAGGTGCTCAAATACGCAACAGGAATGAAACTGGTCTTCATACAAAAAAAAAACCTACAGGAAATGACGGCCGTAGCGCAGCCCGCTTACCCCAGATCACAGCACAGTCGCATTCACCGCTCCTGCTGGCTGATAAACCTCAAAATAGCAAAAGGAATCACAGACTGAAGGGCTAGGGAAAGGACGTGGGGAGATAAAAAGACAAAACGTGACCTTTCTACAGCCCCTATCCAAACAACATGAGCCATGACCATGCTGCAATCGAGTTCATGATGAAGACTACACAGGCACCACACAGATTTATGCTGCATAAAACGATGTTACCATAAAAACACCCTCCAACCTCATCCTTATAAAACTACCCCTCTATCACATGGGATGGCTTATGCCCCAAAATCACGCGTTTTGTTTGTTTTCTAATCTGAGTTTCTCTGGAACGAACACACATTAGGGCTAAACGGTTTTTCTTCATATCCCTTCCCAACGTTCCTTATCTCACTGCATAGACTTTTGTAAAATCATGCCTTGGTTCATACTTATAAATAGTTCAACCTGGATTTTACTTCCTTTAATAGGGATTTTAGCTCCAACCAGCCACACTTACCAAACCTCAGTAATGTGTCAGACAGAATTCCTGGAGCTTTGACAGGATTTACTCATTGAATCCACAAAACTCTGAATCAGCACTACAGGCACACCCACGTCTCACACATGAAATTCTGGGCCCTCGGTAACTCAGGGCTCTTCATGCTATATCCGGTTAGTAACAAAGCAAGGGTGTCCCATAAGGCTCAGACTAACCTACCGCCTTCCATTCTATCTCGAGAGGACATTCTTGTGTTTTTTTAAGGGACCTGTGTTTTATTCAGACGACCGTATGACTTTTACCCAGTTTGCACACGGTAAGCATTTCACACTTTCTGCCCTGAATGAGCAACACTGACTCCAGGGCCATGGAATGGGAGCACACCAAGGTTCTTGATGTGTGTGTGTGTGTGTGTGTGTGTGTGTGTGTGTTTGTGTGTGTGTACGCGCATGCGCACATGTGTCAAAGTGCAAAGAGGTTACACCATCTGTCATGTTATAAACCTCCAGGAGACTCAGTTCTCATAAAACACCTTGTGAGCAGGGACCTGAAATCGTGGGGCAAACTAGCTCTACAAACCAACACCCACCCACCCTTGAAAACGCATCTTCTCTATCAGCAAATTGGGCAGAAAGGGTATCTTGCTTTGGTTGATTCTTTTAATTAGCAAGAATAAACATTTTCTTGTTGCTTTGTTATAAATTGGCTAACTATAGTCCCTTCTTTCAGGAACTGCCCTATTAATGTGATGACTTTTGCTTTTTATTTCTGTCGGGATGCTTTTCTTTTTAAAACTTTGTGTAAGATTCATAAGTTTTTTTAAAAAAAATATTTATTTATTGTGTATACAGTATTCTGTCTGCATG
>LOJH01042842.1:0-14113 GCA_001685095.1 Ellobius talpinus
TGAGATTTTTATAGCTTCTTTCTATAGGCATTTAGTGATGTGAATTTTCCTTTTTCTTATGCTTCTACTTTTCCGCACCCTTTCACTTCACTTTTGCACCTCACATGAAAAATAAAGAAGATGCAGAGCTAATGTGCTTGAGTAAATTTTTTTACCCTCAGGTCCTTGCTTGCCATAGACATCCAATTCTGAGCCCTGAGGGGGTACTGAGGCTGGTACTCAAGGCCTCCCATAGGGTGTTACTTAGGTACATAAAATATTATTGCTTGTATTTGATATTTTGGTCATTGGTTAACATTTAATTTTCATTTTTCCTATCATGAGGAAACCATGTGATTCTTTTTAAACATGTAATAAACTACTTTTAGTCAAAATAACTACTTATATTTTAAGACATATTTTTAAATATATATTTTATAAATATGTTTAACATATTTATAAAGAAATATATTATTATCTATTTTTATATATTATCTAAGCAGATAATTGGACAGGGTTGCTCAGTTATCATTTTTGGATCTGGGGAAGAACTGTTTCCTAAGAATTCCATGTCTATAATATTGTCATCATTAATACCAAATCCAAATGATCAGTAACTGATCATTATAATTCACAATAAGTAATTTTAGGATTTTAACTTATGAGATATAAATTGATATTAGCTTGATTTTTAACCTCAAATAATCTTCTTGGGATAATTTTTACATACAACTTGAATATTCTTTTCCTTTTTAGAGTAACTGTAACAACGACGTACTTTGGACACTCTGAGCAAATATCTCAGGAGAGGTACCAGTACGTGGACTGTGGAAGGAACACAACTTACCAGTTGGCCCAGTCTGAGTATCTAAATGTCCTTCAGCCACAACAGTAAAACCTAAAGATGTGACAGAGCAAGGACACACCCAAGGTTTGTTCAGGACTGTCAGTGAGGACAGACGCCTAGAAGGACCTCTCGAATTGAGCACGTCTGAAGTGTACACAAGAACACTGAGGGCTCATGACAGAATCTGCTCCTTACACCGTTACTGGACTCTTGTTCTGTGTCCATGATTTGCTTATACCAGGAGCCTTTATTCGATTATAAGTTAACTGATTGGCTTCTTATCTTCGTTCCCAAGGTGAAAAATACAATAAATAATTATATAAAAGTCATAGACTTAATCTATAGCTTTATTGATAATATAGTTTACTCATGAACATAATTTGAAAAATAACTTCTGAAGATTTTTATATGAAATTACTGAAAGTCATGGAGGACTTTTAAAAACTAACCTGTTTTATAAATTCCCATTCTTACATGATGGTCGTCTTGACTATATGATACCTATTAGCTAAATGTTTTTAGCCTTTAATTTGTTGAAATTCTACTCATTTGCATGTTTTTGTCTTATTTTTAGCTAATGGTTGCATAATATTTACCAACCATAACAGTATGCAAAATTCTGTTCTACACTTTGTAAGAACCTCTTAGTATGTGCTTCATGTATAGCTTCGTGAACTTTGTGTGATCATCAAACATATTCCTTTTGTGTACAATATTGTAAATAAACTGCATGGCTTTTATACAGCTTTGATAAATGTCAAATGAAGTACTGATTGAGAAGTAAAGCAAGTTGTTCATAAAAAATAAAACAGGACAATGAAATTCAGAAATCTATAAAGTATCAGTAGATTCTGACTACTTGTTAGATATGGCATAAAATAGATATATAATAAAACAGTTTGATGCTTTACTTTTATGTTGCTTTTCATATTAGGAATTACATAAATATTTTTCACAATGATTAGGTATCATCAATTTTATGAATGCTTTATGGAGGGAAATTATTTTTTACTAAAAATTATTCAAGAAATCCTTTCATTGAACATTGATGGCTATATCAAAATAAAACCTGTAGTTTGCTTTTAAATTTTTAGTCTTTGTAATCATACTGATTTGATGCTTTTAGCAGTTAAATAAGTCTTCCTTTTGTAAATTTCATCTAGCACTGTTTTCAAGTATGATGGATGTCTTCACCTTGTGACATATTTTGAGCATCATTTTCCATAAGGTGCTTTACCTTATTCGCTCCGAAAACTCTAAGATCCTTTTAGAAACATAACACTAATCATAGGAGCTAAGTATGATACCAGATTGTTGGAGAAGGGCCGCTTGGTCATTTCAGCCACTTGGCCCCGAAATAATCACATAGAAACCATATGATTTAAATCACTGCTTGGCCCATTAGCTCTAGCCTCTTATTGGCTAACTTTACATCTCAATTTAACCCATTTTTATTAATCTGTGTATCACCACGAGGCTGTGGCTTACTGGGAAAAGTTTCAGCATCTGTTTTCAGTGAGGCTACATGGCTTCTCTGTGACTCCACCTCCTTTCTCCCAGCATTTAGTTTAGTTTTCCCTGCCTAGCTCTGTTCTGTCCTGCTGTAGGTCCAAAGCAGTCCTTTATTAACCAATGGCATTCACAACATACAGAGGAAAATACCACATCACCAGATTAATTTCTTTTTGTTTTCTCATTAAAGAAATTGGGTTTTCCTTTTCACCTACCCAAGTGCCTACCTAGTTGTGGTGTGTAGCCTATTTACCAGTCTGGTTCTCAAGTATCAAACATAAATTCTAATGGCTTAATCCTGTCCCTTAAGCACATTTATGTCTTTCCCATACCATATTCCTCACTGTGAGTGAACATTTCAAATGTCCATTTTTTACATTCCTCAGGGGTTACAAGGCTGGCCTTCCTGTCACGCCCAGACCATCCTTTGCAGTCATTCACTCTCTAGTCAAACCAGTCTTTGATGGATGCTTTTCTTTCCTGTGCTTGCTGGTCATCCTCTCCCCCACCACCTTCCACATTCATTCTCCTTCAGTCTGCACAAATTGCACAAATGTCCTATTGAGATTATTCTTTCTGAATTAAACTCACTTCATTATCTGTATTCTTTCATTTTAACGTAACCAGTGGCTGTGACTCATCTGATTTTCCTTTTGTCCAGAAATATTTAATCCTATTTCTTGAAAATCACTGTTATCAGTAGTTAGGCCTCCAAGCCTGTGTCTCTTCTTGACCAGTAAACTATGTAGTTTAATGTTTGCTCAGTTAACTTTGATGCTTTAGTGACTTTCTATGTGTAAAAACAAAATGTAAAGAAATCTTTCTATGCTTTCTGTTGTGCTTTTCCCTACCCTTCATGCCTCATTACATGGTGTACAAAATCATCATTCATTCATTTCTTCAAAATCAATCTTTCCATGTGCCTCATATAGTAGTCACCTTCTGTGTTCCTTCAGTGTGCGCTGTAGTCTGGGATTGCACTGTGTAAGTGAGGAAGTCTGTTTCACCTTCTTCTAGAGCGCCTGTGGAAGGCCTGAGGGGCAGGTCAATGCAGCACCTGGAAGCAACTTTGCTCCCAGTGATTCAATTGCAGTTTTTTCTTAACTTTTAAAATTTCAATCATGTATAGATATCTACGTTTAATGTCTAGTTTTGATGATGTTTGAGTCATTAAAACAAAAAACAATTGGAATTTAAACCCAAGTAAAAGATAAAAGGAAGAGAGATGCGGATTGCCTATGACTATTCTAGGGGAATCAAGTAACTCCTGGATAAGCCAGGTTGATAAAAAGCTGTAAGTTAATGAAACTGAAACAAACAGCAATAGAACCCATGTATTGGAGAAACTGAACAATAGCTGTAGAAGCATTGGGAAGTATGAATGAGACTTTGGCTTTTCTTGGGTCAGTGCTGAGTCTGACTTCTGGTGTGGAGAAAGGGTGGGTATGAATATATGTTTATGAGTACCTTCATAACCTAGCCAGACACTTGATGAAGACATTATAGTATTGCTCCATGTTCTCGGAAGTAAATTCTGTTCTATTCTAATCCAGTACTCTCCCAGACTGTGTGGATATTGTGTGTACATTACACTGCTGTTGCTCTCCTGTCTGCTTCTCTTACGTGGTTTCTCAGCAGGATGCTGAGAGGATTTGCTTTAAAATATATTTCAGCAAATACTTTCACTGTGGCCAGAACTAGGTTCTCTGTCTCTCATATTTGTGCCCTATTATTTAAAATATCTATCAGAAAGCCATGACTAATTGGCTTAATGCTGTTAAAAAATAGAAGTTTCTAGTAAACTAGTTCAGTGGATAAAGATGTTGCCAAAGCTGATGACCTGAGTTCAGTTTCTACATCTCATAGCAGAAGGGGAGATCTTAACTTCTACAAGTTGTTCTCTGTTGTCCGCACAAACACACAGTACCACATGTATATGCACACATAAATAACACACACAACTGCATGTAAAAATAGAATAAAATTTCTTGAAGTTAATAGTGATGGGCTAAGATTTTGGTAACTCTAAATCGCTATTTAAAATGTTTCTAAAACTAAATTGAACAATGTATATAGGATACTTTAAAGCCTACCCTGGAACTTAATTTTTGTTTCAATGTTTAATACTCCTCAATAATTCCAATAAAAATAAAACTTTTTCAGTGTGAATTATTTATAAGTAAGGTTATTATGTTTGAGATTTGTAATACAGTGTGAAAATATTACACATGAGATAATTTTCTTGAAATTGCTTGAAAGCCCATATTGAGGTGACATTTAATAGACCATAACTTTATTTTGTGCTCAGTTTTCTTTTGTTTCCTGTTTACTTGGGCTTAATCAAGTAGTTATTTTATCTAAAAAAAAAGTTACAAGAACAAAATATAACTCACTTCAGATCTTGAAATTTGCACTTAGGAAATGGCAGTGCAGTGTACAAATGGGTAGGAGGTGGCATCAAAGCACAGGATAAGTAATGTCTTAGAAGACTTGAAACTTGGCCCTAATGAGTACTTTTTGGTTCTTAGCCTTATTGGGAAATAATGTTGGATATTTTATTGGCAAATGTGTTGCTGAGTCCTTGCCATTCTCTTTGGTTTTTAAAGTGCTTAAGTTAATAGACATTTAGACAATGCTTCATATTTTAAAAGATTGTTCCATTCATATACTTTAAAAGTATACAAGCTTTAGGTTTTCAAATACATTATTTGTCTTTTTTGGCAAGTAATAAGAGTTGATCTTAAAGTTGTTGATATGTAATCACAAGGTAGTTTGAGAACACTGAAACACAACAGTTGCTTGGCCCAGAGAACATCTTAAGAGGGGCCAGCTTTATGCCTCTCACTTTTTTTGTGAAACTAGGTTTTAAATGAGATATTTAACTTTTTAAGAAAAATTATTACATATCTGAGATAGTTGGGTAAGAACCATTATTCAAGTTTTATTTTTGATTAAAATGAATGTATTTGTGATATACTTTGACCAAAAAATTAAATTCTATATCCAAGATTTACTTACATAGCAATATTCATTCACAGTTTGTAATTGGAACTACATTGTGTGTCTTTGGTTTGCTTAGTTACAGGTTTCACGGAGGAATTTTGAAACTTATCTTTAATTTGGGTTAAACCAATAGTGATATGGTTACTAAATGGAATTCCCATGTTGTCAAATGTTAATGCAATCCTTTTTCTAGTTTTTTTTGCACGATTAACACAGCCTCCAAGTTGAAGAACATAATAAAGGTGTTCAACCCTCAAAGCACTGCATAGATAGCTTAGCAAGATTATGAGAAGCTTTTCATAGCTGACTCTAACTATCCTAGAAGGAAGTTATTGCCTTCTGTTTAATTACATTAATTGAAATGTGTTTAGGAAAAAATGTTTTCAGGATATTTTGTATGCTGCAAAACACAAAAGAATAGTATTGTGCCAATGGCCAAAGGTAATATTACTACCATGTAGAAGTCCAAATTGACCCACTTCACTCAGAACTTTAGAAACTAGAAGTCTGGGGAATGCTGCATCAGCTGTCTTGGGTGATTCTTAGTGCTGTCCAGGATGAGGAGAAACAAAGCCAGGCTGTACTAGATGCAGAGTATTGATACACAGAGGCTGGCTAGACTCTAACCGTCAATTCAAATCGTGGAATAGAAAATGTAAAATATGTTCTGTATACTTTCTCTTTAGTGGTCTCCATCATGGTACATCTATTAAATTTATTATTTGTACAGTTCAATTCTGAATTATAGTTATGATTGCCATTTGTGTAGGAAAATGTGGTTGTAATAGGAACAAAAGTGTAGACATGCCCCTCAATGCTATTTTTTAAATTCACTTGTAACTGTTACTCTTATATTTGTGTATGACAAAATAAAATTTGTAAAAGACATTTTAGCATGAAAAATAAAATTTATATCAATGAATTATTTGGCTTATGCTCTTGAAATTTTGTAAATACAGATATTTTAGTCCCCTCAGCTTTGAAGAATCTGAGCATGAGCCTCATCTTTGACATCTTTCTTTGATCCACTCTAGCTTCCGTTTTTGTCCTCAAGTGTAGATGGAGGCTGCTTACTTGTTCCCAAATAAGCCCCCGAAATAACCACACAAAAACTGTATTAATTAAATCACTGCTCGGCCTCTTAGCTCTAGCTTCTTATTGGCTAACTCTTGCATCTTAATTTAACTCATCTCTGTTAATCTGTGTATCGCCACATGACTGTGGCTTACTGGCAATTTTCCATCTGGCATCTGTCTCTGGCGGAGCTGCATGGCTTCTTCTGACTCCACTTCCCCTTCTTTTCTCCCAGCATTTAGTTTAGTTTTCCCCGCCTAGCTCTGTTCTGCCCTGCTATAGGCCCAAAGCAGTTTCTTTATTAATCAATGGTAATCACAGCACACAGAGGGGAATCCCACCTCACTCAAGTTCTACCCATAATATCTCTGGGTTCTTATGTATGGAATCTCTACTGCTCCTCTTCCCTTATTTATTACAACAACAACAACAACAAAAGGCCTAGGTCCTTTCTCTGGTGTTGAAACCCTTAATTATCCATTCACCACGGCCTAACTTTACATGTGTGTCCACCAGTGAGTCTCCACTGGGAGCTTGCATCAGCCCTTTGCTCATTCCGTACATTTATACACAATTCTGTATTCATTTATTCTTGCCTCCATTATATCTTCTCTAATGCTCAGCTCGTATCCTTCTTGCTCCCGTTCTTTCCAATGGATTCACGGTTGATAACACTTTCCCCGTTGCCTACTTTTAAATCAGTTGCCTAATCACGAAAGGAAAAGTTGTATTTGAACCTAAAATGTCTTCTCTTAAACTGAATTTAATAGTGTTTAAAAATTTTATTTAGGTCAACATGTATTCAGATATCTTTCTCAACATAGAGTTTTTATTTTAAGCACAGTTTTTAAAGTGTTGCAAAAAATAGAATGAGCTGAGGTTAGATGAGATGTGCCCTGAAGTATGTTGGTAGAGTAATGAAGAAATACTGTTTATTTTTTTAAGTCTGATATTTAAAAAAAAAACATGAAGTAAGGAAGAAGCAACAAGTTGATGAAGCTTTTTATTCTGGTAAATTCCTTTGATCAAAGTTTTTATATTTTTTAAGATGTAAATTTTAGTTTCCAAGACAGCATATTATTTAGAACCCCAATACGTGATGTGATGTCTGCCTTGATTTAGTGGGGAACAAAAGGCCAACGTCTGCAGACAGCTTTAAGGATCAAGAAAGGTGTTTTCATACACCGTATTTGAGCACATTTAAGCTTAAATGTGTGTTTCACAAGCAGCTTTTCAAATGACAGTGAAAAGTGTGATTTTTACTTTCTAAGAAATGGTTTTCTGTGTTTAATGTTTAGTCTTGGAAAGGAAAATTTCAGAAATTTGTACAGTACATTATATTTTATGGTGATATCGTAAGTCAAAATTTGCTCTTTGAATCCAGTGCTGTAAGCACTTAGCCATCACAATCTTGGCAAAAATTTATCTTTACTTCATAAGCCCAGTACTAGGGATGGGACACACTATTTACAGCATTTTTAAAACATCTCCCTGAACAGATCAAGTGCAGAATAAATCCTGACCTTAAATGTAAAAGAATGTTTTTCCCAATGAAATAAAAGCAACTTTGTCTTATAATTATTTTTTGCTCTTTAGAATAAACATAAATGAACTATCAGTGAAACATTGACGATCTAAAATTGATTTTTAAAAGGTCACATATGGTCTCTTTCACTAAGGATGTTTACAGAATACAAATTTTCAAATATCTGAAATTGGGGCTTGAGAGATTGTCAGTGTGAAACAGTGTTTGCTGTGCAGCCAGAAGGACTGGAATCTGATCCCAGCAGGAGGGATCATGGTTGATCACTACAGCTTGCTAGATTTCATCCAAACCAGGAAAATAAGCTGCAAGTTCAGGAAGACCCATCCTCCAGAGGAATAGGTGGAGAGTGGTAGTATGGGACTCAGTGCCCTCGCGTGATCTCTACATGTGCATGCACCTGACACACGTGCATATGCTCAGGTGCACACACACACACACACACACACACACACACACACACCTTTAAAAATCTGAAATTGCTTCCTTGTTTTCTGCCTGGATAGTTTTGTGGGTTTTGTTTTTCAGATACAGAATTTTCTAAAATGAAATTATTTGAATATTACTTGTCACAATTAATTTAAAAACCTAACCTCCATACAATAGTTTTCATATCTAGCTAAATAAGTTCATATCTAGATTAAAATAAATCTGATCATAGAAGTGTACACCCATTACACTTCTCAGGGAACCAAGTCCAAAGGATCACTCAATCTTGGGTGTTTGAGATCTGCCTGGGCAACCTAGTGAGATGCCCCACTTACAGAATTCCAGAAAGTATGTGCTTTTAGAACCCTGGGACTATGGGATGCCTGTAATTTTTGTGTGCTTCACATTTTTGTAAGACTTAGCCCTACATAAAATGTGGTTGACTTACTGTCTTTTGCTGGCGTGGTTTTACTACTACACAGTAATTGTCTTTGGTTACTATGCTGGGATGAAACATGACCAAGGCAAGTTTTATAAAAGAAGCATTGAATTGGTGTTTGCTTCTAATTTCAGAGGGTTAGTCCATGATCACCGTGCCAGGGAACACTGGGGCATATAGGCAGGCATGGTGCTGGAGAAGTAGGTGAGAACTACATCCTGATCTGCAGGCAGTAGGAAGAGAGAAACACCAGACCTGGTGTAGGCTTTTAAACCCTCAGAGCTCCCACCCCCAATTTTAAAAAATTTCTAATGTGGCATCTGTAATGTGATCCAAAGTCAGGAGGCCCAAACATTACAAACATGTCACCTAGATGCCTGTGATAGAGTACTGTCAGTCACACTCATTCTAATGGATGAAATAATATATTTGTGTTTGTATCGCGTTTATTGATACTATTTGAGTTTGGAAGAAAAAGTTGATGGTTATCCTAAAACAAAAACTGGGGAAAGTATCCCTGTACTACTTGTATCAGGATGTTCAGCTTAGCTGTAAAGCCACACTTGTACATTACTTTCTTAAATAGTAGCACCGTGACTTCATAACCTCTGGATTTGAGGTTTTAATTTTAACTTACTAATAATGAAAATGACCCATAGCTTTGATAAATGGGTTTTGACGTAAGTCTGTTCCCACCACTGTGAGATCTATTAAAAGCGGAAGTCTTTCATGATACCAGAATCTCCCTTTTTATGACACTCTGATATTCCCTACCTATAATACTTAGAATTTTGAGAACTTAATTAACATGGTGAGATAATTGATACCAGATTTGATTAACCCAATGAACTTTGAGAAGCAACAAACTACAAGGCAAACTGTCAGGTTTCAGTAATACATAAATAAAAATACACATTCTATTCCAAAATTTAAATGAAGACAGCTAAAAACAAATGTCTTAAAAAACCAATCAATGTTTTAAAACTAGCTTTGGGGGTGGGAATGAAGCCATGCCCTAGCCTCACACAGGGTGTTGGGAACTCTAACTGAAATTGAAAATAGAAGCAAGATCACCCCTGGTCACAACTGTAAATATAAACAAAAGTTAACTCATTTCTGATAAAGGCTTATTTTAGATAAATATAACAACCTCAGCTAATAAGTAGCCATCCAGGATGGTTATGCAACTGGGGATTTCCAAATAGATAAATTTTTGGCAAGTTTATTGTTTTTGCAGAGTGGAAAATTCAACTTGTGGCTTCATGCATGCTGGACAAGCATTCCACTGAGCTCCATCCTCAGCTCTAAATAATTTATTTTCCTTTCTCATGTTCCTACTAGATAACTCTGACCCTTTGTCATTGGCTCTCTAGTCTGTCACATATTTCCCAATTCATGCATTTCCTCTTATTCAAACTCTAATGTTACTAGAATTTTATCTAAAAAAATCTTTTAAAAATGAGGCTGGAGCAATTTAGTATACAAAAATAAAGTGGCCCACATTCTTTCCATCTGTGAAGTACTTCACTCTCCTCTATTCACCCCATTCACATTTGTCTTGTGATGAACAAGCCTGACCTTAAGCAACGTTTTAAAGGGATTTGAGGTAAAGAAGATGCTAAGGCATCAAACAGCTCTCCAAGCAGCTAACGCTCTATGGGTAGCAAGTAGTGTGCCAGCTTTCCGATGACCATCTACATTCACGCATCCTCATTGATCTATCTTCATAAGTTGAACAATTATTTTCTGTGTAAGCTATGGATGCCAGAGTTGAGCAGGGCTGTACATTACCGAATGGTGAAGAAAGTAACTTTTCTTATTAATCCACTAAAGTTGACATAAGCTGTGTAGTGTATTTTCCATCTTTTGTTAAAAAGAGAGTGTATGATTTTTTTTTCTCTTCAGTCCTCTCTGGGTGTTAAAACTGCCTTTATCATTTCATGATATTAAAAAGGCAAATATCTTAAAACATATATTCCTCCATAAATAGTAGTAAGACAACATTTCCCTGACAACCATGTTGTATGTCGATGCACTTGGCGACCAGGAGCACCGACAAGGAGCCCAGAAAGACGGCCTTTCTGCAGGTGAGCCTCAGAAAACAGTCCTATGCATTACCAAGATTTTTAAGTACTAGAAAGACTCAACTTGATTTTTAACTTTCCAATTGAAGAAGTGCTCAATGGCATTTTCTCTCCACAATAAGCATTTCTATTTAGTTTATCTAGAAATACAGACAGAAATACTAGCAGCAGGCTGCCTCTCTGAATTGCTTTATAAGCTGCCTATTTAAAGTTTTAGACCATTCCCTCTAATAGGATTCCAGCTGAGCTGCAGAGGCATTTAACCAGGTCAGCTGGCTGTAGCCAGAATTAATTGGAACTTAGATTCCTGCAAATAACAGATGTATTCAACTGTAATTATTTTTCAAGGCTATGTTACTTTGTAGCTTAGAGGTTGGAACATGAAGGCAGCATAGGAACATGCATGTTTGCTCTTACTATGATTAATTCTTTTTATTTCAGGAAATGGGTAATGTAATCATGTGATATTTGGATTACAAATTTTAGCCCAAACTAAAGACCAAATTTACAAAATGACACATAGATTCAAATCCATTTCCTTCAAGTGTTATGCAGTAGTGGGATGTTATGGCTGGAACTGTACTTCCATTCTTATTCTGAGGCAAGGACTGGCCCAGTGGCCCAGACTGGCTCCAGAGTCACTATGCAGGCTGGCTCCTCATTAATTACTCAAACACCTTTCTTATACAACTCAGGTTCACCTGCCTAAGAATGGTATCACCCAGTTAGACTGGACCCTCCACCATCATTTAACAATGAAGAACAGGCCAATTTGATGTTCCTTCCACCCAAGAGACTAGCTGCTGTCTAGTTGATGTAGACGGATGAGCACACCATTGGAGAAAAAAAAACAAAAAGAAAAAGAAAGAAAGAAAGAGAGAGAGAGAGAGAGAGAGAGAGAGAGAGNAAGAAAGAAAGAAAGAAAGAAAGAAAGAAAGAAAGAAAGAAAGAAAGAAACAGTTCAGAGAGTGTTTCCATAAATGTTTGCTTGAGAATAGAAGATGTAACCTGACTGTGGGTGGCCCCATTCCACAGGCTGGAATCCCAGACTGGAAACAAAAACAAACAAAAAAACAACAAAGAAGCTGCACATCAGCATTCATTTCTCTGTGTCCTGACTGTGGACATAACGTGACCCTATATCCCTGCTACCGTGAGTTCCCTATCAGAATGTACTCACAGCATCTGTTGCCTAAAGTAAGCCTCTCCTTCCTTAAGCTGCTTTTGGCAGATATTTTGTCACAACAACAAGAAAAATAACTAACAGAGAAGCCCAAGAGAAACTCAGTGTAGTCATCTCTGGATAAACAGTAAGTTTTGCCAAGCCCACTCCTAAAATACAGAAAGCAAAATGATGTCACACATTGAGAAACTGACCAATAAGCAGTGTTAATGAACACTCATATAGTCGTGGTTACCTGTAACCTGTAACTCAGGAAGTTGTACCTAACCCCAAAATTGTACATTGTCAGAACTTTGTACTTTATGTTACTATAACATCTATTACTAATGCAAACCTGCATAGCTTATACGACTATGTACTATTGCAGGTAACTTCTGTTCACTTGTATTCAGCACAACTAGAAATCAGCAAAATTATAAACCAGGAAATTTGAACAATAGGTAACCCAATAATGAAATTATTTTGGAGATCATTTACTCTGTAAACCTCTGAAACCTTTACATTTTAAGTACCCAGGTATAGCTGATATAGTCACAATCTGAAATGTTCCCAAGATCCATGTGTCCTCAGTTGTTACTATTTTGGAAGGTTCTAGAAATTTAGTAAACAGTGCCTAACTGGAGGAAGTTGGTTCTGGGTCTTGGAGTTTTGTTTCCTTGGCCTCTTTTCTGCTTACCATGAAGTGGGCAGCTCTCCTTCAGCACTGTGATATTCTGTCCAAGCTCAAGGGACTAAGCAATCATGGATTAAAACCCTGGAAGCCATGGCCCATTAAAGTAATTCATTCCTCTTTTGATTTACTTTTCTTGGGTATCTGGTCATAGAGACATAAAGATAACTAAATCTTTTAAAGCTCCAAAAAGTCACTAGGAGAAATATAAGCAATTCTACTAAAAACCAAAAAAATTAATGTTTTCATTATAAAAATCTCTTAACATTTAATGGAAACGTCAGTCTCATCCTGACTTCAAAGCTGCTCCTGACTAATCCCAGTTCAGCCTCATTTCTTCAATCAGAAATGATCTGGATGGGAGGAGGAGCATCCACCCACTCACATTCTTGATCTACTTCACTCTTCATTGTTTTGGGCTTGGAGATGTGAGGATTCAAAACAGAGAAATCAGAGGAAAAGAAACAAATGCTTTTATTACTTTGTTTTGTTTTGGTTTACTTCTTGTGTAGGATGTAGCAATTTAATTTCCCTTGAGTTGGTAAAGATTGGCCATTCATTCCATTTTGGTAGAAATGATTCCACCAGCTCCTCTGGGGAATTGGTTAGGGTCCTTGGGAACACCCATGGAGACTCATGAACTGTTCCCTGTAATTCCATTCCAGAGCCTGTATCTTAGAGTTCCTCTACCCCAGGAGGAATCTCACCTAGGGAATAATACAGCAGTAGCCATAACCATGTGGCATAGGGGAAAGTTGTAAATACAAAAATTCGTAAGCATATGTACCCATTTAGAAGAGTGGATATTTTCAGTAAGGTGATTATGTATAATTCTAATTTTGCTTCATCATTCTTCATAGTTTATAGTTTTATATGGCTATATATATAATTTTCAAAGTAATTTTTTCAAATAATACAAATCAGAAATGTTCCAGAGAAAGATATTTGTGTTGGACCCTAAAAGTCCAATCACTGAGGAGGAGTTGCCCCAAGAGACAACTCTCATACCACAGTTGATGTAAAAGCAAGAGGATTTAATTAATTCTGTCATGACAGGGTCTTTCAGCATTCGAGAAGCCAAAAGACTCTGAATGCCTGTCACAAGCTATTTTTAAAGCAAAAAGCCATAGAAACAAGTGGGGAAAACTCGGGGGTTGTTCTTCAACTATTAGGATTGACTTATTCAAAGGGCTATTAACAATGATTGGTCTGAGCCAGGGCTTGAGGATGGTGGCTAGATCAGGTGAGGTAAGAGGAAATATTTGAGGGTTACTTTGACCCCTTCCCAGGGACTACGTCAAAACATCAGGAACTGAGTCAACACCTAAGGGTTATCTTGCCCCTATTCCA